>BSBK01005028.1:0-152500 GCA_027943335.1 Chamaecyparis obtusa
TATTAATAGTTTTTAAATCTAGTGTATACATGAATATTTATTTGCATGATTCCTCAACTATCAACATAATGTTTTTAGTGTGGTGTACAAGTGAATATTTTTGTTTATAGAAGTATGCATGCATTTGGCTAATTCTTAACAGAATAAAAGTAAATTCTACAACTTTATAAGTTTGAAAGATTCATCAACTATCAATAACCTATAAATGATTTTATATTAGATAAAACTATTATGTAATCAATTAATTATTAGGAATTAAAAAGTACAACTTTCACTTGCATATATCATCATTCATTATTCAATAGTAAAATATAATTTACAATATGTCATCATTTATTATACATTATTTTATTATTTCATAATGTTAAAACTTAAAAATTGTTTGACTTTATAATTCATCTAGAAAATAACATAGTTCATTTATATTGTTAATTATGATAATTATAATAACATTTAAAAATATATAGATGCATCCTTGTTAATGATACTTCTTGTGCCAATGTTGAATATCTTTAAATTAAAGTACTTTTGAAATTGCGTCTCTTAAAATTATTATTTTTCCCAATAGACTAATCAACACAACATCTCCAACTATGTATACAATATTGATATCATTATCAAAGTTGATAATGACACTAAAAAAATGAATAAAATAAGATGGAGCATAGACTTTAAGTTGTATTGTCTCTCTTCTAGGGTTTCACGTGATGTAAGACTTTGAGATCCAAAAAAATTACCATTTCAATCTATTAGTCTACTATGTCAACATTTCATGGTTTGAGTGGTTCATTCGTTGGCTTTGTCCTGGAATTCATTGTCAAAGTGGGGAGTAAGTTAGGTCAAGATGCTTATTAATTGTTAGGTTCCTTTGTTGGTATGTTTAATATCTCAATTTTTTATATAGGATTTATTGATATTTTATATTTTTTAATATTGAGAGTTGACAAGTTGATTATAAATATAATTTTAGTCATGTCAATTGCGACCACTTTTTCTATTAATGTGTTACAATTTGAAATGAATTCTGAATAAGTTATGGTTTGTTACATACTAAATAGAAGATAATGAGAGTTCGAAAAATTAAGTGTTAGAACATGGTATGTTGGCTATTTATTATAATGTGATTAATGTGTGAAAGTTTATTATTATAAGTAACTTTTCTCATTGGATATTAGTATATGTCATGAGAATATTGTGTTGGAATGTTTTAGAACATTAATAATAATAGTAATTAAGGTAAAGTCTAAAACAAATATTGAGAGATTTGTTTGGTTTTGTCTAAATTTATAGTATAATAATGATATGGTTTTGGAATAATTAATGATGCTTTCTTTTTTTTTGATTCAATTGTGTAGATAATACAGAGCTTTACACATTGATTTCATCATTAATCATGTTCTTAGGGTAGATTTAGAATACTAAAATGACTATTTTCTTGTCTTAAATAATTTTAGTTATGAATAATTATAAAAGGCAACTACAAAAAGTTTAAAAATACATTTGCAAGTCTTATGATGAAATAAAAAAGGTTATTTCTATGGTTATCATATAGTGTGGGGGAATGTAGTTTGACAACATATTGTGTCAGTAGTAACCCCTAAAAGCAATCTTTGATCAATTGGGATAATATCACTTGGGAACCCCATGACATTTATCTCACGAGGGTCTCAAATTTGACCAAGGGACTCTTCTTATATTTTTCCAAATGATCATAACTTTGTATTTTTCCTAACTAATAAATTGTTGGTTCATGGAGAGAACCCTTTTGGTGGTGTCTTTGTTGAACCCATTATTTTATTTTTATTTTGTGAAAGCTTAACTCAAGTTTCCCATCTATGTAGGCTTCAAAGTTGCATAAATACTGCCTATGATTTCTTGGAAAAAACCATCTAGCCTTTGAGGTATTTTATATATCATGAGCTAGTGATCCAAATTATGAATATGGAGGACATTCATGGCATACAACTTGCAGTATTGTTGAATTTACAAAATAAATTTGAGAACAACAAACTTGAAAAGAGATGTATGTAACACAAAAGATCCTTTATTAGGTTTCAAAAATTTATTATATAGTTTGCAAGGAATTTGAAGTTTCATTGCATCCCTCAATAATCCAAAATGAATAATTTGGATGTGGATAATCATAATATTTAAATCCAAATTTATAAAATACTATATATTTTATTTATAAAATACTATAACTTTCTACTTATGATATAAATTTGAAATTGCTTTCAACATTGGAAAGGTTTCAAAGAGATCTAGTTTCAGTTCCTTAAATTCAATGACTTCATGATCTAAATTATGGATTTAGAATACAACTCTCATTGTATAACCTATAGTATTGTTGACTTCCTCGAGACCAAAAAAACTCAAAAAGAGATTGTTTGCAGTCCAAAAAGGTGGTTTCATTTATTTTGTAAAATAATTTATACAATTTTCATAGGATCCCAAGGGTCACAAGAACCCCCTGGAATTCAAAATGAATAGTTTGCATAATATTTATTAAAATAAAAAATAAACAAAAGAACTATATAAAGTTTTAGTCTATTTTTTAGGGTCTTAACTTTATGCTTGGTGATCAAAATAATGAATCGCTTAGACCATTGGAAAGATCTCCAAGAGCTCTAATTTCAGTCCCTTAACAACATGCCTATGATAATTAAGTGAAGGGGCCATAGAAAATTTCAAACTAAAATTCTACTCTAAAGACCTCTAAAATTGTGATTTACTATAACATAAAAAATACCAAAAAATTAGATTTTTTTATATTTACCATTATCAATTGTGCCAAATTCATCTAATCTATCCTAGATAATTTTATGATCATTCCTCCCCCCTTGAGAGGCAATGGGCCCCATCACATCAACATGCTACAACATATGAGGGAAAAAAAATTGATTTTTTCTTGATTAAAGCCACTTACCCTAATGAGAAAATTAACCAACCTGAACCATAGGGTAAATATGAATTTTACACTTCTTCAAGTTCTTAATATAGCTTCCTTGACTTGGTCACTTTGTAGTGGAGTAGTAGCTTCTAGATTTAACCCTTTTTTATTAATGTGCTTAGCAAATTTTGCAACATCTAATAATAGAGGAAAATAAGGCCTCAAAAGTTTTATATTGAAGACTAGGTAAATACCCATAAATTATGGCAATTTCAGTTAAAATGTACTTTCAACCAACTTGTTAGATGACCTTATGTGTACCATAACAAAGACAAAGGAGCTTCATGTTGGCCCCCCTAAAGTTTCTCCTTTTGAATGTATAACCACAACTTATCCCCAACTTAAAAATGACAAGGAGTTCAATGTTCATCATGTCTATCCTTATATCTCTTTTTGGTGTGTTAGAATCTCGGGTTCTAAAATATGGTCTCGGAATTGGTTTGTCAGTTCTTGATCACCATGTGTGTGTAGAAAACTATCTTTTATTTATATTTAGTCCTAGATCATGCATTTATCAATTATATTTGCATAGTCATAGTCCCTCATCAGCAAAGGATTAGTCCATCCACCTAGAGATTTGTCCTTCTTGAGGGCTAGCGAACCATCTTCCTTCCAATGTAGGAAATTATGGAGTAAGCATGGGATAGGTTTCCTTTCTTGCATGCATCAACTTGTGAATCTTATTGCACCTTACCTCTCATCACCACCTTCCTTACATTTTGACGAGCTCGATGCATCTTAAATTTTGTCTAATTTTGGTTTAGATCTCTTGATCGTATTTATATTCATTTTGTTATTATATTTTTCTATGTTATCCATTTAGATATTTAATTTTTTTTTAGTTTATACGATATTTAAATGATCAATTTATTAGTAATTTTCATTGTTTAGACGTTTCCTTCATTTATGAGTTCCATGACCTAAGCCCTACATATAGTATCCTTGTGAGAAGTTGTAGGCTTACAAGCTCCCTAAAGGGTATAGACCTCGAGTCAACTAAAATATTCCATGTAAATTTTAGGGGTAAGTGCACCAAGATGGTGTACAAAAAGGGGATATAAGTGGCTACTTTTTTTTGAAATTAGGTAAACCTGAACTTGGAAGAGAAATTTGAAAGTCATCCACTCAAAATTAGAAGATGTACAAAGAACAAGAATTGTAGTACTCAAGAATCTAGTTTCTAAAGTACTAATTTTTTCAAAATGGATAAGATTAAGAGGGTAAAATCCATTGCACATTTTAAATTATTTTTGATTCTTTAAGTAAAACATAACATAGTGTTTGGCATGTGCATCAAAAAAGATATAGTTAGATTTAGTATTTTGAGAAACCCTTTGGTAGAATGATAGGTAAGAGTTAGAGATAAAAGTTATCTATTTTTTATTTTTATTTTTATTGAGTATTTTATTTTTATGATTTTTTGAATTGGGCACATCCTTAAAATCTGTTGTCTATTTGTGTGGTAGACATAACTTGCATCAATATAATAAAAATAATTTATTTTTTTAAAAGGTGTATAGAATCAAGTGCACAACAATAATATGTAATTTGTTTTAAAGTTGGTCAAGTAGATAAAGAGTTATTAATAAAATGGTACATATGTCTCTGAGAACTATGGAGAGACAGTAAAGAAAATTAAACTTTAATATGTTAATGTTGTCAAAAAAAAAAAATTTAAAATGGTTTGAAAGCTTAAAAGATCTATGAAATTATGGTGTTAATTTTACATATACACAATTAATGATGTGTAAACTTGATGACAAGGAAGTTGAGAAACCATTCTGGAAGAACAAAAGATATGAAAAAGGAGGGAAATAGAAGGAAATGAAGTTCCCAAGCCTCAAGGTTGTTATCCAAGCCTATTACATAAGCATAACGTGATCGAGTTTTTAAACATATAAAAACACAATCATATTTTTAATGTTTTAAAAATATGATTTTTTTTAATGTTCCAAAAAATGATCATGTTTTTAACATTTAAAAACATGATCATGTTTTTAATGTTTAAAAACATGATGATATTTTTGAACATTAAAAACATCAAGCCATACACATATATAGAGATACATATGTAAATTTAATATGTATATATGTATGTATATTGTATGTGTGTATATGTGTATATGTATGTATGTATGGGTAAGTACACCAAGACGGTGTGCAAAAAGGGGGGCATAAGTGGCCAATTTTTTCGTTAAAAGTAGGTAAACCCGAACTTGGAAGAGAAATTTTATGGTTATGTACTCAATTAGAAGATGTGCTAAGAAAAAGAACTGTAGTACTCTTAATCTAGTTTCTAAACTACTAAATATTTTTTTAAATGGATAATATTTAGAGGGTCAAATCCATTGAGAACAAAAAATTGTTTCTAATTTTTTGATAAAAAGGATAACATAGTGTTTGTCATGCACATCAAAAAAGATATAGTTAGATATAGTATTTTGAAAAAACCTTTGGTAGAAAGATAAATAAGAGTGAGATCTAGAAGTTATGTATTTTTTTTGTAGTATTTTGTCAAGTATTTTATTTTTTATGATTTTTTAAAGTGGGTTCATCCTAAAAATTAGGTGTTTGTCCATGCACTAGACATAACTTACATCAAAATAACTAAAAATGAAATTTTTTATGTTTTTAAAGTGCATAGAATCAATTCTAGAACAATAATAGGTAATTTTATTTTTATTTGGTCAAGAAGATCAAAAGTTATTAAGAAAATGATACACATGTTTGTGAGAACTTTGGAGATACTAGTAAAGAAAATTGAACTTTATTATACTAATGTTGTCCAAAAATAGAAAAAATATATGGCTAGAAATCTTAGAAGATGTGTAAAATTATGGTGCTAATTTTACAAATAGCCACTTGATGATGTGTAAAGCTAATGATGAATAAGTTGACAAAAATGTTTCAAAGAATAAAACATGTAAAAAAGGAAGGAAATGGAGGGAAATAAGGCTCTCAATCCTCAACCTTGTTATCCAAGGCTATTAAGTAGCCTTGTCCTTGGATTAGTCATTTACCAAACCCAAGCCTAATTGGGTTATTTGAATTTAAAGTAAGTTGATCATGCTAGGAGTATTTTTCTATTTTTGAGTGGGTGGCCACTTTTTTGCACACCATATTGGTGCACTTACCCATATGTATGTATGTATGTATGTATGTAGAATACATGTCTATGTGTGTGTGTGTGTGTGTGTCTATATATATATATATATATACATACATACATTGCTTGAAATTGTATTGTATGTCAACTAGTCAAGCTAGGTCACCATATTTAGCTGGTGATGAAGTTTTAGAATAGGGAAAGTGCTTTGACAGAGGTGGAACTACTAAAAAAATATACCCACTTGGAAATGCTAGTGGAATTGAGTTATTCAGTGACGTGCTCAAGGAGTAGTGGACATTCCCAAGCTAAAATCCATTACTGCATATTTTGAGGTCATAAAAAAGCTTTACAAATAACAAGTTCTAGTAGACATTCCTAAGCTAAAATCTCTCTCTCTCTCTCTCTCTCTCTCTCTCTCTCTCTTGCATATCTCTCCCCCTAATTATGCTCCTTATGATTCTCTCCCTTCCCTCCTCTCATGATCCCATTCCTTCCTCCCTCTCACTATCTCCATCACCTCTCTCTCTTCTCTCATTTTGATTCCCCAGCTCTCCATCTCTTCCCCCTTAATTCTTGACACTTAGGAAACCTTAAAAATCCCAAGACTCATTACCCCTTAAGACTAATTATGAAACCTACATAACCCCTTAATGTATTCCAGGAAACCTTACAAAGACATCCTAGGACACATTAGGACCAACTATGACACCTAGAGCATCTTAAGACATCCTAGGACACATTAGTGTATCCTAGGACCCCTTAGGATCTCTTAAGACACCCAAGACCTCTTAGCACCACTTAAGACTCCTAAAAACCATTAATGTATCATAGGACCCCTTATGACTCATTAATGTATCCCAAAACCCATTAATGTATCCTTGAACACATTAATACATGTACGAGGAAACATTAGGATCCCTTAAGACATCTAGGACCTCTTAAGACATTCTAGGACCCACTAATGTATTTTAGGACCCTTTAGGACCACTTAAGACATCAGAGGACCCATTGTAATACCCCAAAAATGGGCTATAGGTTAATTAACCTCCTACATCTTCAATTTGAATGAAATCGACATCGAAGTCCTAACCTAAGGCACATCTGCACATTATCAAAATCCTAATTCATTTTATCATAAATTCTGCATCGGGGAATATTCCTAACAATATTCCTATTTATCCTAATTATCTTTAATTTAATTATTATTTGGCGATAAATCCTATTTATCCTAAAGTTTGATTAATTGAATATTTTGAATATTTAATTAATTAGATTTAATACTACCACTTAATTATTTAATTGAATTTAATTAAATTATTCCTAAATTGTATTATTTTATTTTGACAATAAATCTAAAATCTTATGACTAATTGATTAAATTTTTATTTAATTGATTAATGTCAATTGTCAATTTTTAATAATATAGTTTTTGAATAAAGTTTGATTTAATAATTGATTAACCCATAAATCAATTGTTTTAATTTTAAAATCAGTTAAGTTGAAGATAAATCAATTTATTTATTTAATTAATTCATGATTATTTGTGCACATTCAAAGAGCAGTTAAACATTAAATCAGAAAATTAATTCAAGTTGTTATCTTTTCAAAACTCAACATCTATTTTGAGTTCAAAGTTGATCTAAACTTCTAATTTGAGTTAAAAAGTTGTTCTTGCATGATTTTATGAGTTATCTATTTCTAATTTCTTGTTAACTCAAAAATCAACTTGAGTTCATCAAGAGTGATTTATGACTTTTTCCATGCACCCTCAAGCCCTGGATTTCTATAAAATCAAGGCTCAGCTCTTTACAAATCATCCACATAATTTGCATACTTACTTTGGCAAATTGACATCAGAGGAATCATCAAGCTTCTTGCGAATCAACATTTTGTGAGATCAATCTTGTTTTCAATTCATTCTAGTTTCATATTTCATATCATTGTTAGCTTAATTTGCATATCATTTCAATCCATTTAGATTAGTTTATTATCAGTTTTTCTCATCTTATTGCATCAAAAATATAAAAAAATAGATTAATTTGCATTCATATTTTATTGCTTTCATCATTTAAATCCTTCATTTAGGTGTTGCATTGTCACTGATCTTGGTCTAATATGAGAATACCATACTCGCACCTACTAGAAGGCAATAAATCACCTGGTTAGCTATATTGTTCTTATTTGCATATTTTGATTTTTGCTAACCTCTAATGTTTTACTGAAGTGTTGTGTCTACAGCTAGGTACAAAATTAACACACACATTTCTGGTACCCACCGTGGGGCAACCCACCTTTACATGCTAGTTTTGAATTTTTTTTTGGAGCTAGAACCCTAAAGTTTCAAAGATTTAATTTTATCTCCCAAATGGCTTGGATTTTTGGTCTGAATTTTTTTTTCGGGTTGGAGACATATCAAGGAAGCTTCACTAAACAATTTAGAATTTTCTGAGATGTTTTGAATTTTTAATAATTTTTTCTTGATTTTCTGGAAAAAATTATTTTTTGATGTAAATCAGCATATTTTTCAAAAAATTTTACATTTTTGGAAATCTCTTTAAATTCTACATGGGGTCCATTCTTTGTGTTTTAAATTTGGATGCAATATAATAGCTTAAATAGTCAATTTACAAAAACTGGTCTGTTTTGGTAAAATGGGTCTCTAGGGCACAAATGAAGAGATTTTTCTAAAATTTTTACATTTTTGGAAAGCTCTTTATTTTTTAGTGGGGGTTTTTATTTTACATTTCTATTTTTGTGGCTAAAATCATATCAAAAAAATTAGATCTTGTTGACTAGGTCAAATGCAACAAAAAATAAAATTTTCTGATGGGTATGCACTTATTTTTCACATGGTTCAATGAATGATATTAGTTGTCATTTGGATTAGTTGTTGGTTATTATTTCTCCTAATAATTTATTTTTTAGATCTAACCCTAGGGCTTTCATAAGTTGAATATACGTTGCATATCTTGTTTGCTTGTTTTCTTGTCAGAGAGTTTGTGGCTTGCTTGCGCGGGATTGCTTAACAAAGCTAAAAATCAGGTAAAATATACTAAGTGCATTGCGAGGGAATTTAGGTATTCTACTACATCTGAAAACATTTCAATTTGGACATAAAATGAATATCTCACGTGTCTAGCTTGAGTGCCTTTCCTGCTTTCATAAATCAGACTTCAATTTTTGGGCTATAAAATGAACATAGATTTGCTTTTTGTATATCTCTTACACATAGTAAATAGGCCCTATGAATATTATTTGTGGACGATCTTGAGAGATTGAGCTTCTTTTACTTGTTTATTCATGTGAAGCTCCTCTTGACAAAGGATCCCCTTGTAGGTAGGGAAGGTACTGAGAAAGTCTCACGTTTTACTAGGTTTGTGTGTCTTCAACTTTTGATTGATACATTCTCTCTCTGAAGAGGTTGATAGATCATAAGAGGTTGATGTCATAGATCTTTGTGAGATAATCTTGGTCTTAGTGGATTGAATTGATCTGTCTGCTTTGTCTTGGTGAAGTGAAGAGGTTAGGGGATTATGCTCTACTTCCTTTTTGGATAGTACCAGAAACCCAAATCCTTGAATTTGATCTAGTCCCCCTATGGTATCTTTTGTGAGTCACCTTTAGAGAGGGTTAACCATAGTGGACATTCCCTTAATTGGGTCAACCACGTGGATGAAACCTCAAGTGGTAATAGCCATTTTCACCATGGTAGTAGCAACCACTATATAAATGTGCTTGTGGAGGAAATCTTCACAGGTGTGGTCTCTTGTTGGGCTGTCAGATCTCAAACTATGCCAAAACCCCGGTGTGCCTGGATTGGAATTCTCCCTCTTGAGATCACAAAATTTGTAGAGTCAGACTATTACTACAAACCCTAGTGAGGCCAATTTTTTTAAATTTTTCTAGGAATATGTGCATTATTGAAAAACTTTTTGGAACATACACAATTAGCACTTCTAGGGATTAGCACAATAAGTCACTATTGCTTGTTCATGCGCAAGGTTGCTTTTTCCCTTGTTCATTGTTTTCAGATGATTGCTTGCTGCCCTTGCTTGCTATTTTGCATGCTTGATATCTTCTTGGTTACTTGAGACAAAATTTTACATAGATCTTCAAAAACTAGACAGAAAAATTTGCAAACAAATTGGTACTGAAAACTGAAAAATTGAAAACTTGAAGCAAAAATCCTTTTTGGTGTCAAAAGTCATCCTAAAATTTCAAAAATTGTATCAAAGCCAAAGTCAAAGTTGTCAGAGATTGGTCAAATTTGTCAGAAATCCAATTTTACAGCCTATTTCCAGAATCTGTCAAACAAATCATTGTGTCAGGAACAAAGCAAAACCTATAATGAATACATTCATTTTCCTAAAGTGGTCACTTGATTCTGATTTAGCCTTCTGATTTATCGATTTGAGTCTTTTTCATCTTGTGTCAACCTTGTCAAAATTATCTTCAAAATTCAATCTTTTTACTAAACGGCTAAGTGTTGTGAGCTTGTGCCTACCATCTATTGGGCATCTACCCACACTACTATGGCATAGTATCCTTCATTTACATCTGATCTATTCTTTAATCACTTCAATCTTGACAAGGTTGCATCATTTGATCTTCTAGAATCAATTCATTCTTTAGTTGTCTTCATCTTAATCTTTGGCTTCACGCAAGGTTAATGGTGGAAACTAGAGCTTCGTCACACAAAACAATCTGGAGAGGTATGCCATACAATACCTTTGAATACTCTCCAGACCCCAACTCTTGAACAACTCTACAATTTTGGTCTTTACGAAGATGATGGTCTTGGCAATTTTTTATTGAAAACTGGTTATGTACCCCCTCCATCAACTTGTGGAGGTAATCAAGAAACCCCACCTCAATCTAATCTAGGGAGCCCTAAAAATCCTAACATGTATGATGGAGGGACACATCACGGGTCTCAAGGACACCAATCTCAACACCGGTATGAATCGAGAACCTACACCTTCTAAAATTGTTTGATATCAAAATGATGATGACTTCGAAAGAATGATGAAACATTTCTTGAAGGAAGATAGAGAAGCATGCTTTCTAGAGTTAGCTCATCAAGGAGCTAAACTTTCTCCAAACTTTAATGTGGAAGATATCATTACACATGAGGAAGAAATTGCTATCATGGCTATGATGAAATAGATGCATGCCATGCAAGTCAAACTTAACAAACTTGAGAAAGAAAAGGAACCTAAAGAGTTCTCCATGGAGGCTCTATGTCTCTTTCCATTTGATAAAGACTTGTACATGTCGCCATTTCCTAAAAGAGTGGAGATGCCTAAATATAATAAGTATGATGGAAACTCTGACCCTCAAGATCATGTCAAAGAATTTTTTACTTAATCTATGGAGTTTATGCACGAACCAACCTACTTAATGCATCTTTTCCCTTGATCTCTGGGAGGAGCAGCCATTCATTGGCTCTCTAGAATGCCCCCTACTATCAAAAATTTTGAGGAGTTAATCAAACTATTCTATCAACAATACTCCTACAATATTCAACATCCAGTCACCATGATCGACATCTGCAATCTGAAACAATATCCAGGAGAACCATTCCTAACATTTCTCAAGAGGTGGAGGAAGAAATTTTCTCTATATGCTAGACCTATTCCAAAAACTGAGAAGCTAGAAATCTTCATCAACAATCTTGTTCCAGAAATCAACTACCCTTTACAAATGCAAAATCATACATCTTTTGACAAGATGGTAGATAATGCGATCAAAATTGAGAAAGTACTTGTGCAAAAAGGAGACATATCACTTCAAAAAGACAAGTATGAATCTGGATCTAGTTCTAAGGACAAGAACAAAAATTGGAACAAGAATAAAGGCGTTGTCACAGATGGCATTGTTGATAATATCCATGCCCCATCTAAGGCACCTACTTTCAATCTTGTTGTTGGTACCCAAGCCATCAAAGATTTTGAAGCCAAAGCCACATAGCCCAACAAAAAGTCATATGATTACAAACCTTGGGCTACAGATCCTAATAAAAAATTCACTCCTCTCGGAGAATCCTTGGAATCTACCATGAAAACTCTATTGGCAAACAAAATCATCTACTTGCCTGAGATGAAAGTCTTTGATCCAGAACCTAAACTGAAATGGTGGAGAGAGAACAATTTCTATGAATTCCATCATAATAAAGGTCATAAGATTAATAACTGTATTCAGTTGAAGCACATTATACAAGACAAAATTGACAATGGTGACATCATGATTGACAATCATAAGAGTAATAACAATCATACAACATTCACAAAACTATTTCCTAAACATGGTAAAGAAGATTCTTCTTCTCAACCTAATATGGGTGCTAAAGTTAATTATGCCTACTCAAGAAACAATTTTGTTATCAATATGGTTGAACCATGCCTATCTAAGTGTTGCAATGTCATCACAATTGTAAGAAGAGATAGAGATAATCAATCAGCTAATGCAGTTACTCGATCACAAGCTCAGGCACACCTACACTGGATTCATCAAATGTCCCTAAGGTGCCTTGCAATCTTTCATCTGCTTCTAAATAGAAGACTACATCTAAATCTTCAAATCCTAAAGACACGAGGCCTACTTCATGTAGTATTGTCCAACAACTCTAGCACACAAATGCTAAAATCTCCATGTTTGAGTTGCTTTGGATATCTCTAGCTCATAGAGCCATTCTAGACAAAACTCTGCTCGGATCCAATGTTCTTGATGACCTTGATTTAGGAAGATTCCAGACTATGGTTGGTCATCTTACGTCTCCATAGTACATTTCCTTTTTAGAGGAAGATGATAACTCCTTGAGTCATCCACATAACCAGCCTTTGCATATTGAAGTCTTGATCCAAAACCATCGTGTCAAACATGTGTTGATAGATGGAGGCGTTGGCCTAAACATTGGTTCTTTCAGCTTGATTACACAATTGGGATTTTCAGAAATGGCCATTGATCCCAGGAAGAAGATAACTATCAAAGCATATGATGAGCAAGAAAGATCTTCTAAGGGAACTATTGTCCTACCTATCAAAGCAGGTCATGTCATCAAAGATACTATATGTCAAGTTCTTGATCTACCTTTGGCTTACAATATCCTCCAAGGAAGACCCTGGATACATGGCATGAAATCCATTCCCTCTACATTCCATCAATGTTTGAAATTTCCTTATGAAGGAGTTGAGGTGACGATTCCAGCTGATTTGTATACAACTTGCAATACCTTGAAAGAGAGTGTAGATAAACTTGTTCCCAATAATAGAGAATCTTCCACTAAGCAGCTAGATGTCACTTCAACCTCTAAGATGGAAGACATTGCTAAAGAGGTTAAAATCAAAGAAAATGGTATGGGAGAATATACTATAGAGCTAGTCTTATCGTTGACATCTCTCCCTATCTCTCCTAAGTCTTATGGACAAACTCTAAAATAGTCCAAGTTCAAATTTAAAGAACCTCTAGAAGCATATAAAGGAAATTTTGTTGCAGAACAAGTATCTAAACACGAGTTTGAAGAGGATGAAGTTGTGCTTGCATGGCTATACAAAGATGAACCTAAATCTCAAGTTGTCCAAAAATGTGATGCTAAAATACCGAATATCCCATCTAAGTCATATGGCCTAAGGGATAAATTTATTACAAAGATGGGATATAAAGGAAAAGGACCTCTAGGACTATAGGTTAAAGGTCTTGTCACCTCTTGATCATCATGGCTGAGAAAACAAGAATACAATAGATCTAGGATACACAAAGAAGCCTTTCTATCTTAGCAAGAACTCCCCGCATGTTCTAGAACAAATTGAGCCTTCCGTAGCAAATCAACTAAAGGGGGAAATAACTGAACAATCTAATAGTGATGATTCAAACACCACTGATGAGCTCATTCCTTATGAGCATTTTCCTAAAGAAATAAAAGACCTCCTTGAAGCTGAAGATGATCTAATAAAAAGAATTAATGTAGTAGAAACACAAGAAGCTACTATAGAGCAAGAGATAATTTCAACACAAGAACCAGCTAATCTCGAAGGCAATCAAAAAGAGGAAGGTGGTAGTTATTCTGAGGCAGATTCCTATGAGTATGAATTCAAATTAGAATCTGAGTATAACCCTTTTTGGGGTATTCATTATGACTTTACTTATGTTCTTAAATTTCCTAGAGGTCTAGATGAAGAAATAGAAGATGAATCAAATGACTATGAATGGGGAGTCATTCCAGAACCAGATGAACTTGTTACAAAAAAGCACATTGATGTTATTCACCAATATGCACCTCAACCTAACGTAAGTCTAGAGTGAAATGATGAACTTATTGAGTCTGATCCATTGATGGCTAAAGTAGATTTCCACAATGACATTGAGCCTATTCACAAATTGAATGTCTTAAGTTGTAATATCACCTTTGAACTCAAGCATTGGGTTAGGACCAATGATGACAGATCCATATCCGTAAACACTCTTTCCCAATCTTTCACTGCTTTGACTATCCAACGCCCTAACCTTCTTGACATAACATCCACCAACTTGAACCAAGGTATTTATACCTTTCCCAATGACTATGCCCTTGCTTGCTACCTAAATGCAGTTGAGCCTATGAGGACTACCATTAGTTAATCAAGCATTAGCATGATGGATTCGAACATCAAGTATCTTAGTCAGAAAAATAAGAGTAAGAATAAAAAGAAAAGGAGTTATGAGGGTGAAAACCACTTTGTGGCAGTCTCAGAACCTACAAAAGTAAAAATAAAAGATGTATCTGAAGGTGAAAACCTCTCTGAGGTGCCTAAGGATGAGATATTTGATGTCCTTCCAAGTCATTTACAAGACAGATCTCTAGTTCTAATTTAGCCCACTCAATCTATCAATTTGGGAACAACAAAAGAACCATAGTTGATCCATGTAGCACAATCTTTATCAGAGGAAGAAAAGAAAAAATTTACAACATTCCTAACAAAGAAGAAGATCAACTTGGCATGGAAATATGTAGATATGCTAGGGTTGGATCTTGATCTTATAATGCACCATTTATCTATAGCTCCAAATGTTAAACCTATTAAGCAAAAATTGAGAAAGATGCATCCACATGTTGCATTCTTGGTAAAAGCTGAATTAGAGAAGCTCCTAAAAGATGAATTTATCTGAGTTATTGATTATGTAGAATGGATCTCTAATATTGTACCTATTTCTAAACCAAAAAAATCAATAAGAGTGTGCACCGATTTTAGAGATGTAAACAAAGCATGCCCTAAGGATGATTTTCCATTCCCTAACATTGACATTGTTAGAGTAGTCGAGTATTGCTAATAATTAAATTAGTTAATTATTAGTTCATCTACTCTTTGCTTAAGTTAGACTTAGGAAAGTTTTCATTTCTTAGAAGTTTCCCTTTTAGGGTTTCGGTATCCTTTATAAGGATTCACCGCTTTGTAATTCATAAGGAGATTGTATTGTAATTTCATTTGGTTAATAGAAGATTTTTTCTATCACAATGATTTTCTTGTCTCTGGCCTTTTGGCCGCCATAGTTTCTGCCTTCTCTTCTGTCTTCATTCTTGTAGCAGTCTTTGCATGCAGTTGTTCTTGGGAAGATTAGTATTTCACCTAATCTAACATGGTATCAGAGCTGATCTGCGGTTCACTGTTCCTGTTTTATTGAAGCACAGAGGGTTTCAGAAGCTTTTTTGGCTTCTTTTAGTGGTTCTGGGGGGTCTCTATTTTTGGAGGCATTTTGGGCCCAAACGGACACTTCCATTGCATCCAGAAGGCCCAAAAACCCCAGAATCCATATAAAGCTCGTCCGATTTGGACACTGGGGCCTCTGGAGAGTTTTTTTGGCCTCCTAGGGCCGTACGACACGAAATCTGAGGCGAAAAATTAAAAAAAAATAATAATTTTTTATTGTTTTTTGCGTTAAAATTAATGCATACAGTGCAAATTTGTTGGCGCCGCCACCGCGCCACCGGCGCTCCTCCAAGGCGCCGCCACCGCGCCACCACCGCGCCACCGCGGCCTGCCCCCGCCACCCCTCCACCGAGCGCGCCCACCATCGGCACCGCCGCCCGGCTCCTCCACCGCCGCGCCGCCCGACGGGTTTTAAGCCCCGTCGGCCCCTTTTGTTCTCAGCGGCGGTCACATGAGTGACCAAGGGTTCCGGCTTCAGCCTCTTGCGCGCGCCATGCGCCCAGGGGCCTTATTTTTTTTAGCCCAAGGGGCTTAAAACCTGATTTTAGTGCCTTTTTGGGGGTACCTGTCTGTTTTCGCTCTACAGGGAGCATACGGGGGTCTTTTTCTGACTTCCATATACCGTTGGAAAGCTCTTTCTGAGAACTTTTCGATGGTGGAGGTTAGGGGTTTTGGTTCCACCATTTCAATAGTGTTTTTTACTGTTGAAGTCTGATATCTCTTTTTGCCTTCCGGGAGTCATATCTGGCTCATCCGGACTCCTTTTTTGGCAAACAAGATATCGTCGGAAAGCTGGTTCAGTGTGCTATTCAGTGGTAGAGGTTATTTTTCTAGATTCTACTCTAGGTTTTCACTCCTCCGCGTTTGGTAGTTTATGCCCTCTGGTGGAGTGCTTGGTTCTACAGGTCCGGGGATCTCTTCTTCTGAGTTCATAGCTCACTCTTCTTTCTAGCTTTTGAGCTTGCATGCTCTTCTATTGCATCTTTGTTCTGTAAAATGCACTAAGATAAAGTGCCTACTTCTGCATTCTTGGATCTTGTACACCTTGTTCGGTTGATGTACTCGCACTCTGTTATAAAGTGCCATGGGGGGTTATGATGTTTATGCCGTTTTAGGCACATCCACCTTTGTCAAGTGAGCATACCTTCCATGACATTAGCCCATGTAGTGTGTCTGTGACACCGCCCTTTATCCTGTGTGTGTGCTTCAGTTGCACTGTTGGTGTTCCTGGTTCTTCTTCTGCAGTTGTTTCTGGCATCGCATTTCAGTGTTCCTGTCACCTCTCCCAGTTCAGCATTATGGGGGGGTTCACCTGTTGGTTCTATTGCTTCCTGGTTTGATTGATCAGCTCTTCAGACGTTTGTCTTCTCTACCTAGTCATGCACTTCAGTGGGGGTTCCAGCAGTATCTTCTGACAGAGTTTTCAGACATGCTTCGGAGTTGCTTCTTGCTCTTTTCTTGTTCCTTTCTTTGGGACATCTTTTTCTTTGTTTTGGGTACCTGATCAGGCCTTGTTGCTGGGACCCATCTTTCCTACTTTCTGCAGTAGTTTAGCTTTTTTGCTTCTCCCTAAGTTACACTTAAGGGGGGGTGTTAGAGTAGTCGAGTATTGCTAATAATTAAATTAGTTAATTATTAGTTCATCTACTCTTTGCTTAAGTTAGACTTAGGAAAGTTTCCATTTCTTAGAAGTTTCCCTTTTAGGGTTTCGGTATCCTTTATAAGGATTCACCACTTTGTAATTCATAAGGAGATTGTATTGTAATTTCATTTGGTTAATAGAAGCTTTTTTCTATCACAATGATTTTCCTGTCTCTGGCCTTTTGGCCGCCATAGTTTCTGCCTTCTCTTCTGTCTTCATTCTTGTAGCAGTCTTTGCATGCAGTTGTTCTTGGGAAGATTAGTATTTCACCTAATCTAACATTCCCTAACATTGATATGATATTAGACATGACTGTGGGCTTTGAGATGTATTCTTTAATGGATGGTTTTTCTAGATATAATCAAATAAAAATTTCTCCAAAGGATCAAGAGAAAACTACTTTTACATGTGCATGGGGTACCCTTTGCTGGAATGTCATGCCATTTGGGCTTAAGAATGCTAGTGCTACATATTAGAGAGCTATGACTTCTATTTTTCATGACATGATGCATAGGAATATGGAGGATTATGTTGATGATACTTTAGCAAAATATATGATTAGAGATGAACATCTAAATGACTTGAGCAAGATACTAGACAGAATGGAAAAATTTAGTTCTAGACTAAATCCTAAGAAGTGTGCTTTTGGTGTCACTTCTGGAAAGCTCTTGGGATACATAGTTTCAAAGAAGGGCATTGAAGTTGATCCAGCTAAAGTAAAGGCTATAATGGAGATGAAACCTCCCAAGAACATCAGTCAAATGAGGACATTACAAGGTAGAGTTCAATCTATCAGACGCTTCATATCTCAGCTAGTAGACATATCACAACCTTTTACAAAGACATTACATAAAGGTGTGACCTTTGCATGGAGAGAGGAATGTGAAAATAATTTTGATCATATCAAGAAGTATCTATCAAATCCTCCTATCTCGATGCCTCCTATTCAAGGGAAGCCATTGATCTTATATGTTTCCACAACATATACATCATTGTGAGCATTGCTTGCACAACATGATGAGAATAAAAAGGAAAGAGCTATATACTATATCAATAGAACATTGGTGGCATACAAAAAGAATTATTCTATGATTGAAAAGGCTTGTCTAGCTATGATCTTTGCATCATAGAAACTGAGATATTATATGTTGGCTCATACCATGCATTTAGTAGCTAAGATTGATCCACTAAAGTACCTATTAAGCAAAGCTGCCCTCACAAGTAGATTAGCCAAATGGGTCATGCTCTTAAGTGAATTTGACATTGAATATGTTGAAAGAAAAGCTATTAAAGGCCAAGTTATTGCCAATCAATTAGCAGATGCACCTTTGTTTGATGACACACCAATGCAAATGGAATTTCCAAATTCCTCTATCATGAATCTTTCTTCTAGAGAATGGAAATTGCTCTTTGATGGCTCCTATACACAAAATGGATCCAGAACAGACATCTTGTTTATCACTCCTCAAGGATACTCCATCCCTAAAGCATTCAGATTAAAGTTCCCTTGTACAAACAACATTGCTAAATATGAAGCCCTTTTGAATGGTATGGAAATAGCAATTGAGTGAAGAGTAACAGAATTACACATTCATGGAGACTCACAACTTGTAATCTATCAAGTCAATGATGTGTACCAAACTAAGGATGAAAAGCTCATTCCATACAAGAGAATGGTAGATGATCTCAAGAAATATTTCATCTCTATCACATTTGAGCAAATACCTAGAACAGAGAATAATGTTGTTGATGCAATGGCAACATTATCTACTTTATTACAGCAGCCTAAACATGAGCTACGCTATGAGTTCCTGGTGGAAGCACTACCTTACCTTGCATATGAATCCCCTAAAACCCACATGATTTTCACTATTGTAGGTCATGATTCATCCAGATATAAAAACCTATTCTCCTATCTCAAAGACCAAATCATTCCCGATACCTTCAACCGCCATGAAAAGAGATACCTTATCCATAATGCCTCCTGATATGTCATCATTGGTCATGATCTTTACAAACGAGGTCTAGATGGTATGATACTTAGATGTTTAGAATAGGAAGAGTCTCAATGTGCGTTAGAGGAAGTCCATGATGGTATTTGTGGGTCACACTCGAATGGTTTAACACTAGCTCAAAAACTTATTAGGGATGGGTACTATTGGCCTGAAATGGAGAAAGAGTCTATCAAGTTTTCTAAAAACTGTCAAAAGTTCCAAGTGCATGGCAACTTAATTCATGCTCCAGGGAGAGGTCTAATTCCCTTCACTACTCAATGGCCTTTTCATTAATGGGCCTTTGATCTTATAGGAGCTATACATCCTCATTCTTCTAATGGGCATACCCATATAATCATAGCTACAGATTATTTTACAAAATGGGTAGAAGCAGTCCCTTTGACACAAGCAATTAAAAAACAAATATCTATTTTCATCTTGAACTACATCATATGTCAGTATGGTATTCCACATTCCATAGTCACAGATAATGGTGGACAATTTAAGAACAAAGACTTGGATGATTTATGTGCCAAATTCAGGATTACACAACATTGGTCATCTATCTACTATCCTCAAGGGAATGGACAAGTAGAGGCTTCTAACAATAATCTATTAAAAATCTTACACCATACAGTTAATAAAATAGGAAGAGACTGGCATCTCATGATCAATCCAGCTCTCTGGGCCTACAAAACAAGTATCAAAATGCCCACTGGGGCTACACCTTTCTCTTTAGTTTATGGGTCTGAAGCAGTACTACCTATTGAGCTTGAAATCCCATCACTAAGAATCAGAATGCATGGTCTAGTAACTGATGATGACTATAGAGTGTCTAGGTTGCAAGAACTTGAACTACTAGATGAGCGTAAACAAGCAACATATGATCATCTCAGAGTATATCAAAAGAGAATGTCTAGAGGTTACAACAAGAAAGTCAGACACAGAGAATTTCAGGTTGGTGATCTAGTCTTGAGAGAGAATCCTAAAAGTCAATCACATAGAGAGCACAAGGGGAAGTTTGAACCCAACTGACTGGGTCCCTTTGTTATCACTACTACTTTTGGCTCTAGTGCCTATCAACTCTCAATAACTAAAGGATAACAACTTTGAGAACCAATCAACGTTCTCCATCTAAAGAAATTCTATGCCTAAGGCATTCAGTCTATGGTAAAATATCCTGAAAAAATCTTTTAAATTGGAAAAAGTCCTAAAAAAAATGAACATCTTGGTGAAAACCTAGCAATAGTCACCTTGATGATTTACAAAAAAAGTTAAAAATATCAAAAGAACAAAAAAAATTGGGAAAAATAAAAATACAAAAAAATGAGAAAAAGAAAAAGTGCCTTGGTGAAAACCTGGAAACAGGCACCTTGATAGCACAAATAGAATCTCTGCCAAGATGGTGAAAACTTGGCAAATGGGCCCCACTTGTTTCAAAACGCTCCATCTATCAGCACAATCTTGGTCTTTTCCAGCTTTCAATCTTTCTTTAGTTTGTACATATCTCTTGGTTTGTTCCCACATTCCTATTTTCAATAAGTCAGTCTGTACACCAATTAGCTAAAGCGTCTGTATCCTATCAATGTTCAAACTTGGGGGCAATCAAAGTCATATCTTATAGCCTCCAATATATCTTAGACATATCATATCCAGTCAGAGTCCTTTGAAGCTTTATTCAAGTTAGTCAGTCAGTCTCATCTCCAGAAAGGATTTTGCATCTACAACAACGCAATCAAACATCGACACAAACTGAAAACAATCTATGCTTTTTACATGCTTTTATCTACTTGTATGCTTACTAATTCACATTGAGATTTTTGCATATTTTGTTCCCATGAGCTCTTCGATGATGTCCTTTACAGGATTTAGGGAGTGATGACTGGGGGCATAATCTTTTCTTTGTTTTCTTCTTGTATGTGAAAATCTAACAACTTTGAAAATTCTGGATTGAAATGGTGTCCAACTATAAGAGCCTCTATCTCGAATTGGATGGCCATGCATACCTCGACTATTGATACCCAAAAACTTCAAGGAAGTTTGATCTAACTATTGTCTTTTTTGAGTGAGTTCTTTCTCCTATTGTGAAATGTGATCTTACCTAAGGATGTGAACAATAAAGGGTCACTATAGGTAATTCACATTGGATTTCAAATGATCTCTTAACTATTTGATGTGTTTGTATGCAAGGTATATTCTGGTCATCACAACATCTATATTTTCATGCTTATACAAATTGCTATATCAAAATGGACATGATATTCAGCTCATCCTGGAGTTTGTGCCTTGGTGCTTATATCTAATCTGACATTTTGAAAATAAAATCAATATTCATATGTCCATGGTTGCCTAACTAGTGGGTGTTGTATTGATTCATGTGCATACAAATTGATATTCATATGTCTATGGTTTCATAACTAGTGGGCATTGTATTGATTTATCCGATTACCTAAAAAGTTCAATGATGATAACAAATCAACACATGATCAGTGACTAGATCCTAGGTCCTAGGTTTGCATTTCATTCTGCATTTCCTTTTTCACTTTGCATGATCTCACAAATTGCTTGAACACTTAAATGATTCTTCAAAAATGCTAAAAACATATCATAAGAGCTAAATCTCACATGAAGATTCCTCCAATGAAACAACAAGTAGAATCCTTTTTCAGGATCAAAATCAAAATCTGAGATCGTTTATATTATTCACTACTTGCATAATCAACCTTCAATCATCAAAGAAATCCATAATTCAACTTAACTGATTATCTTACATCAAACTATCAAAATTTCAACTTGGTTAACCATGGTCAACTCATGGTCAAACCTAGTCAAACTTGGTCTTCTGGACCTCCAAATGATGTAGAATGCGTTCTTGGATGTGTATAACCACTTCTCAAATCAATTAACATGCTTCTAAACTATAACACTAACTTTTCTTGTCAGATTTCAATTTTAATCTCGAAGGGGGCATGGCATTGCACATCATTCAAAGTTTGTAACTCAATTCTGTCAATCAATCTTTCCTTAGTAATCAAGACAACAACCATGTCTAGTTGCTGATTCATCTAAAGTCCTCATCACTAGGGGAAAATCTATCATCTCTTAGGGCATATCAGATTCATCTAGTATCTAAATCTATCTTGTAAATTGTATCAGCTTTTCGTAACTATCGGTTCATTAGTGTTATTTCCTTGGTTCTTCGTAATTGATGGGTTCAGGATGTGATACCAATATGATTCATACAAGGACATTGAGGTTTGGAATCGGTCACTCACTTCTTCACAATCATAAGGTTTAGAATTAGGCATTTTGGAACTTTTTCGTAATCACTGGCTCATTGTTGATATAGCTACCATCATCTTGATTCTTGGTCATTCTAGGTCTGGGTCGATATCTTTCAATCTTTAATCTTTCAAATCAGTTTCATACATATATCAAAACATAGAGTATTCTTTGAACCACTATGCTTTGCACAGTGATTCAAAGAGGGGCAAAATGTAATACCCCAAAAATGGGCTATAGGTTCATTAACCTCCTACATCTTCAATTCGAATGAAATCAACATCGAAGTCCTAACCTAAGGCACATCTCCACATTATCAAAATCCTAATTGATTTTATCATAGATTTTGCATCGGGGAATATTCCTAGCAATATTCCTATTTATCCTAATTATCTTTAATTTAATTATTATTTGGCAATAAATCCTATTTCTCCTAAAGTTTGATTAATTGAATATTCTGAATATTTAATTAATTAGATTTAATACTGCCACTTAATTATTTAATTGAATTTAATTAAATTATTCCTAAATTATATTATTTTATTTTGACAATAAATCTAAAATCTCATGACTAATTGATTAAATTTTTATTTAATTGATTAATGTCAATTGTCAATTTTTAATAATATAGTTTTTGAATAAAGTTTGATTTAATAATTGATTAACCCATAAATCAATTGTTTTAATTTTAAAATCAGTTAAGTTGAAGATAAATCACTTTATTTATTTAATTAATTCATGATTATTTGTGCGCATTCAAAGAGTAGTTAAACTTTAAATTAGAAAAACAATTCAAGTTGTTATCTTTTCGAAACTCAACATCTATTTTGAGTTCAAAGTTGATCTAAACTTCTGATTTGAGTTAAAAAGTTGTTCTTGCATGATTTTGCATGATTTTATGAGTTATCTATTTCTAATTTCTTGTTAACTCAAAAATCAACCTGAGTTCATCAAGAGTGATTTATGACTTTTTCCATGCACCCTCAAGCCCTAGATTTCTATAAAATCAAGGCTCAACTCTTTACAAATCATCCATAGAATTTGCATACTTACTCTGGCGAATTGACATCAAAGGAATCATCAAGCTTCTTGCGAATTAGCATTTTTTGAGATCAATCTTGTTTTCAATTCATTCTAGTTTCACATTTCATATCATTGTTAACTTAATTATCATATCATTTCAATCCATTTAGATTAATTTATTATCAGTTTTTCTCATCTTATTGCATCAAAAAGTAAAAAAAATAGATGAATTTCCATTCATATTTTATTGCTTTCATCATTTAAATCCTTCGTTTAGGTGTTGCATTGTCACTGATCTTGGTCTAATCTAAGAATACCATACTCACACCTACTAGAAGGCAGTAAATCATCTGGTTAGCTATATTGTTCTTATTTGCATATTTTGATTTTTGCTAACCTCTAATATTTTATTGAAGTGTTGTGTCTATAGCTAGGTACAAAATTCACACACACACACACCCATCAGTATATCTTAGAGCCTCTTAAGACACCTAGGACCCTTAGCACCCCTTAAGACTCCTACAAACCATTAATGTATCCTAGGACCCATTAATGTGTCCCAAAACTGATTGATGTATCCAAAGACACATTAATACATGAATGAGGAGACCTTAGGATCCCTTAAGACCTCTAGGACCAGTTATGATATCCTAGGACCCCTTGGGATGACTTATGATGCCTAGGACCCCTTAAAGTATCTTAGGACCTCTTAAGATGCCTAGGACCCCCAAGACCCAATAATGTATCCTAGGATTCCTAGGGACCCGTGAATGTATCCCAATGCTCATTAATGTACCCTAGGACCACCTAGAACACATCAATGTATCCTAGGAGTTATTAATACATACATGGACCCCTTAAGGCACTCAAGAGACCTTAAGACATCCTAGGACCCATCAATGTATCCTAGGACCCCTTAATACTAGTTAAGACACTTAGTGACCTTTAATACATTATAGGAAAAATTAATATAATTATGTATCCTAGGAACCCTTAGGGCCACTTAGGGCACCTAGGACCCCTTAAGACATCCTATGACCCATTAATGTATCCTAGGACCTGTATAATAGCAAATGTGTTATGCGTCTATGAGTCTTTACATGCAAGGAGACTCAAGAATGAGCCCTCACAAATCGACCCACAGGTCTCTATCTATGGAGTGCATGGTTTTTTTAGGAGGCCCTCAAATACCTATGCAAGTACACCATAGAACGAGAGATTCAAAGAGGAGAAGCAAGAATGCTAATCTCCATGAATCTTGTTCTTGCAATGCAACAATGAAAACTATTCTAAGTGATTGCAAATGCAATAAACAAGCTAATTTATTGAAATGGAAATTAAACTATATGATTGCAAGAAATAAACTATATGCAATTTAAGCTAAATGTGCAAACTAAAATGATGAAATTGAAAGCTCTAAATGAGAAATCTTGCAGCATAATAATGATATGAAAATTTAGGATTTTTAATTAAGAAGGAGAGGGCTCCTTATATAAGAAATTGTGGAAGATATTGCATCTCCAAGATCAATGTGGGATTAATGTAAAAAGAGGAAAGAAATCTGATTTTTAGAAAGTATGGAGAGAAAAGAAAATCTCTTTATTTTATTTATTTTTATTTCACTTATTTCCTTTTTCATCACAAAAGATCTTTTAAGAGGATTTTATTTATTTTAAAAGAATAATATCTCTTGTAATAAAATAAAATAAGATTATATAATTTAAAGATGAATATTAATTAAATAAAATAAAATCATTTAATTAAAAATGGATTTTAATTAAATAACATTATTTCATTTAAAGAATATTCATTTCAATTAAATAACATTATTTTATTTATTTAAAAAGGGATTTATTTCTTTTAATTAAATAAAATTTAATGAAATATCCAAACCTTAGGGAGAATTGAAATAATTATGATTTAATCAAGGAAATTGATTTGAATATATTGTAAAGCATTGATTCAGAAAATTGATATTGGATAAATTGAATAAATGGGGCTGAAAGTCTAGGCGACCATTTTAGGGTGCATACATTTGCCCCTCTTTGACTAATGTGAGGTCGACTTAGGATCACCTGCAGTCAAAGAATGGAATTGAAGTGTGAGATCGATTTGGGATCATAAAACAACCTAGATGTGTGCTCGACAGATGGGAACACATCAAGACATAGATAAGGAGACTGAAAAAGACAAGGCCAACACCTGTGAATAGGTAATTGTCAAGTCTGAAATAAGAGGTAAGAATCTCAAGCAAGGTTTCCCCAAGGGAAGTAATTGATAAATTTGATAAAGCTAAATCAAGCATTGAAGTTTGGTAGGTACTGCCCCCTCGTGATCGAAATCGAAATGAGATAGAGGAGAAATAGTAAATTGATAAATTTGATCAAATCGAACTAAACATAAGGTTCTTGACATAAGATGAAAGATAAAAAAAATCACAGAACCAAGGTAGATCAGCAAGAAAGATTATGCCCCAAGGTTGAATTAGAAGAAAAGAAGTGGGGTGAAAGTGAATGGAAGATAGAAGTTTGGAAGAAGTGGAAAGAAATGGAGAGAAGAAAGAGAATTTGCCTCCAGAAAGAAGATGCCCCAAAATCAATCAACTATTTAAGATAGGGAATTTTGATTAAGATCATGAAAGAAGGTAAGGAAATGAAGATGAAAACATGACCACAGTTGACTAAAAGTCCACAAGAAAGATGAAGGAAACCCTCTCAAAATCATAATGTAGCCTAAAAGTGCAAATTTAACATGAAGTCTAAATAATGCAAGCTACATGAAAATGCAAAGGTGTACTTGCAATAGGGTAACATAAGATTTTTGTGTTCATCATTCATTAGAGAATGTAAAAGAACTTATTTTCATCATAGGGCCATTATTACCAGACATCGGACGATTACACAATCATCACTAGTAAAAAATCCAACTATGAAGATATGAATGTGATTTATATCGGATTGGAATGTGGAAAGATTCTAACATGAGTATCAAAGACATAAAGGTCAAGATGACTGCAATGTTAGCTTACCCAATTTAATGTAGCAAAACCATGCTTGTGTCAAGGCATAAATGCTTGGATGACCATGAGAATGGTTGTGCAAAAATAGTCAAGGATGATGCCTTAAATCTCCTAAGTGTGTCAAGGAGACAACAAGAGACACTAAAGAGGTTCAAGATGACACCCACAAGCAGAAAGTAAATAAAAACATGCCCCATGCCCCAAGTCTTCTAGCAATGCATCATGGAGAGACTTATTAGACAGGGACACTCAATGAAAATCAATAACAGTCAGCACACAGAAAAAAAATCATGACATATCTCAAGAATTAAATGTTGCATTTAAAAATTTAAGTGTGTAAACTGATACTGAGTTTCGAGGATAAGGATCAAATGCTTGCAAGTAGGTAAGATCACATGACCAAACTAGATAAGACCAAACTAATAAGTGTTGAAAAACACTTGATGTCAGGAGTTGTGTTGAAAAACACAATTGAGCTAGTGTTGAAAAACACCGTTTGGGAGGTGTCCTAAAGAGAAGCATATCCAAGAGACCAAAGCTAACACAGTGATACCCCCTAGACAAAGACAAAGACCAATTCCAAACCAAGGTGACAAGGACAAGGCATGATGGAGAAAGGCTAAGTGTCGAGGATGCATGCTAAGAAATAGGGGTGCAAAGGTCTCAAGTAGTGCCTGTTTCCAGGTTTTCACCACTTGGAAGAATTTTTTCAGAACTTTTTATAATTTTTTTAAAATATTTTTTGCTACCAAGGCGCCTGTTTCCAGGTTTTCACCAAGGCACTTTTTTTTTTTTTTTGAATTTTTTTTTTTTTGAATTTTTTTTTTTTTGATTTTTTTGTATTTTTTGAATTATTATTTTTTTGTTTTGTATTTTTTCAGCTTTATATATGAGTTTTTTTGGAATTTTTTGAGAATATATCAATTTTTTAAAAGATTTTTTTCAAGATCAATAATTATATACAAAGGATGCCCCTAGACAGAATGAGCATCAAACTCCCAAGCAAGATCACATCGTGCAGTCCCAATGTCTAGCGAAGTGGAGAACAAGAGGGATTAGCAAGCTGGTGGGAGAGATGGAAGACAACAGAATGAAGGTGAATGAATGGAAGAAATTCTCAAAGGCAAACTCCTCAAGAGTACCCAAGCTATGAAAAAATTATCATGTAAAGTACATCTGAACGAGCGATGGAAGGTTAGCATAGGATAAGTCAGAAAGGTGTAATGTAAAAGAAGGAAAAAGATGCAGTCCAAAGGAGTAGACATCAAGAGGCTTCATAGCATCGTGTTTCTCTTTTTTAGATATTAGATTAGATCAAGACCAAAGGTGAAAAGGATAGCGAAAGACTAGAATGAATGGAGGAGAATAGATATGAAGGCTAGACATGAAAGAAATGAAAGCAAGATCATCGTAAGACTGCTCCCAAGATAGCCAAATGTACATGTATAGATCAACCTTGTCAAGATCAAAGAGAGAAGATGGAATGGATGAGATATGTAGAAGAACTACGCATGATGCCTGATTGCCAGGTTTTCATCATGGTACTTATCCAAGGTGTCACAAGGGAGTGCTTTTCACCATAGGATGAATTTATTTCTCTTTACTTTTGCTACCAAGGCACTTGTTTCCAAGTTTTCACCATGGCACATTTTCAATTTTTTCATTTCTTTTTTTAAAAAAAAATTTCTATTTTTTTTGGAAGAAGACAAACTTTTTAGATAATGCTCCTTAAAAGAATAAACCAGGAGATGCAAATGATTCAAGATAATATGCTCAAAGATGTTGATAGGGAAAGGAAGATGGAGGAGAAAATGGAGAATAAGGTTTTATGTAAAGCGAGTGAAGCTGGAAGTTAGTAGGAATAGGAAAATGAGGAAAAATGATAGTAGGTAGAAGGATAATGAATGAAAGGAAGACAAGATCAACATCGACACACACCTTGAAGGGTGGCAAGAGGATGGAGGAATTGTGAATGATGGAATATGGTGAATGCATAGTAAAGGTTGTGGTTTTGGTGCGCAAAATTGAAGAATGTTTTTAGGAGAAGATGAAGTGGAAGTCTTTGGAAGCTTGAATGTCAACTTCACTTGTTGCTCAACATTAGATTCCTTCAAGAGGAACTTTGGAATCCATATAGCCATAGGCTTTTCATTTCTTTTTGATGATCTAGAGAGAATATCTTTAATGATGGATTTTGGAACCCATACTTGTCTTGTAGTTTTCTTCTTAGATATCTCTTTTGACTTTAGGCCTCCATATCGATTAGAGGAGACATAGTGATCTTCTTTTTTTGATGGATTCTTGTATTGCTTCTTTTTCTTGTATTGAGCATTCAAGTTACTTCCAAAAGACTCAGGACTTGTGGAAGAAGAAGGAGGATATGACTGGTTTAGATGGGTGGGTGGATGAAAAGGATTCAAGGTTATGCATCTATGTTGATCTTGAGGAAAGATAGGATATGGAGGGATGTAAGGACCCAAGATAGATGAAGAATTAGGAGAGTTAGGAGGGGAAGGTGAAGGGATGTAAGGACCCAATATGGAAGGCAGACATGAATTTTTTAGCATTAGTGGAGGAGGTCCAAGGATGGATGTGGAAGATGCAAAAGCATAATCAATAAGTTCATCATCATCTATATGACAACCAAGGACATCAGCATCTTTAGAGTGAGCATTAGGATTTGCAATAGGCTCATTAACATCTGGAATAGGAGAAACTTCTTCGAGAGGATTTTTCAAAGCTTGCAAAGACTTAGGAAGAGTAGAAAGTGGAAGTGAACATGGAATGGTAGAACAAGAAGATGAAAGATAGTGATCTTGACAAGGAGCTTTGGATAACATAAGCACATAATTTTTCTCTTCATTTTCAATAGGCTTAACATTAGAAGTAACAATTCCATTTTTACCAACCTTAATGGAAGTATCATCTTTGGAAATCACAAGTGGGGTAAGGTTATTTTGATTGTCAATAAGCTCAATGGTGTAAGTAGTAGCTTGATCTTGCTTAGGAGAAGACTTAAGACATAGTGGAATGCATGAGGAAGGGCGTAAAAGGATCAAAAGAACCATGGCGCGGATAGAGAACATCATGAAAAGGAGTGGATGACATGGAGGGTTCTTGATCTTGATCTTTCTTTATATTCTTTTCTATATTAGTTTTAGAGTCTTCTTGGCATGAATCCACTTCTAAGGACAAGGAAGCAGGTTGGAGTTGTATGGAAGACTTTGACAGAGATGGTGAAGGAATAGCTGAAGTAGGCATTATACCGCATAAAGGCTTAGGCTCTTTAGATCTAGCATTATCAGAAGTATTTGTAGGCAAGTGAAGGTTAGCTTGAGTATCTTTAAGAGATGGCCCTTGAGGATAACTCTAGGGAATTGCATGGAAAGCATTAGAATTTATGTCAAATGCAGGATTTGTGAAAGATTTGGAAGACTTGGTGACTTTAGGAGATGTAGGAGTATTGGAAGAAGTAGGGGATGGAATGGAACCATCACAAGACAAAGGTCTAGCATTAACATGATCTTGCTTGAGAGTAAAATCTTTATTTTTAGCAGGAGAATTTTTAGAGGAGACATGCTCATAGTATCTACGTTTATAAACAGCACGAAAAAATTTCTCTTCCTCAATAGAAGTAGATGTATCGTATTGGTCATGAAAAATACCATAATTTCTCTCAAAATTAGAGTCATATGGATCACCATCCCGATCTATCCAATGGGATGACCCATTTCCAATAAGCACAAGCACACGGCTAGGAGGGCTCTTATGAATAGAAGCATCATAGGTATGACTATAGGGTTCATCATCATAGCCATCATAATAGTCATCATAGTCATCATATGTGGGTGTGGCACTCTTCATGGAAGAGGTATCATAAGTATTATCCCATTGCTCATTATGGTATGTCTCATGAAGAGAAGTAAGACTCTTGGGAGAAGTAGAAGAGGAACAAGATCGTGAAGAAGAGGAAGGTGAAGACCTAGTGGAAGAAGAAGACTCAGATAATGAGAAATTTGAATAATGTTTAGAATAGTCATGATAAGATTTGGGAGATGAAGAATGATGAGAAGACTTAGAATATGAAGAATGTTTAGAAGAATCATGGTATGACTTGGAAGATTTAGAAGATGAAAGACTTTTGGAAGAAGGAGGTTGTGATAGGATCATGTTGATAATTCTAGCAAAGGTGTCTGATTCCTTCAATCTTTTTTCTATTTTTATCTTAAGTTTATCACCTTTGCCATATCTAGAAGGACTGTTAGAGGAACAAAACTCTTTGAATTCAGAAATGAGTTCAAGATCATCCATTTTTAAAAGAGTTCCATAGCAAGATATTTGTAATTCATGGTTCTAGAAGAAGAAGAATCAAGCATGGAAGTGACAAAAGAGATGAAATAGAAGAAAATAAACTAGATAGTAAGAGGAAAAAAATTAGGAAGACAAGAAGAATATCCCATGTGAAGAGAAGACTTTAGAAGAAAAACATAGGAAGGGAAGAAGAAAGAAGAAGACCAAGAGTCATCTTGTGTAATTGATACCATTAACATTTATTTGCATGTTGAGAAACATGACAGCACCTAGGATCTAACCTAGACTAACCAAGGAAGACTGAGAATTGAAGACGCTTGGTGATAAGATGGCCTCACAAAATGTCAACACCAAACTAGGATAATCAAAGTTCTCTAATGTCCAAAGGGAGATGGTAAGATAGAAATTGCAAAAGGCGTTACCAACACTGTCAGAGAGGTACCTCAAATCAAAGGGTGACTATCCTTGCACTTTTGAATCAGGAGGTTGGACTAGGCCAAAATATAATTGAAATTGAATTTGATGGAAATGGTTTGGACAAAAAGAGTCCTAAAATTCTCCAAGAATGTGGCTAACAATTCTAGAGATAAACTCTCACCAAGAATAGTCTTTCAACTTGACAATTATTTCCAAGGTGACTTTGTAAACCAAATGATGCTATCCCTAGAGGACAAAGACAGGTCTCTAATGACAGGATAGAAAATCAAGCAAGCTGTAAAAAGGTTGGTGCTTCAACTTAGGAACTCAGTTTTTGTGTTCGTTTTCAAAGATCAAGTACATCAACAGATTTTTATCATTGATCAAGCACATAAGATAGAAATCAAGGAGTTCAAGTAAGCAATTGTCTTCAAACAATGAACAAGGGGCAAAGCAACCTTGCACACAAACAATCAAGTGACTTAGTATGCTACTCCTTAAAGATTCTACTTCTCTATGTTCTTGAAAATGTTTTAGCAGGCACATAGAACACAACAACATCTTAGCAAGCTATCTACAAGGATATACATGGCTTTTCTAAAGGCCATCCTTGATATATGCAAGGTACATGAGGCACAAATCTATAGATGAAAAAAATCATAAATCACACAGCCGGGGGGAGACGGTAACCCAAATCTCCTCCTTCACTTCTCAAAGGTATAAAGTTCTTTGAGGCTTAGCCAAGAGTTAAATCTAACTCATTCCTAAGAGAGGTGTCTTTGGATTCACCTCCTGATATTTATACTCCATCGGAACATGGGAGTTAAGGTCCTCCCTTGAGGTGATGAAATCCCCAAGCAGGCCTTCTAAAAAATGAAAAGGTAAGTAATTCACTATCAAAAAGTATTGGAAAGCACTAAAGGTGGTACATTTAACCCTTCAAGTAAATGTGAGGTGAGTCCACAAAGTGGTGCATTTAAATCCTCACACAAACTCAAAGTGAGCCCACACCCTAGAAAACTAGTGAGTTCTAAAAAGCACAAAAGGGTTTTCTGGTGGAACAATTAACGCTTCTTTTTATGTAGATCCCTCCCCTTTAATGTGGCACTGACCTTACAACCATGGGGTGGAATGAGGGGCTGGCAGATGAGCGAGTCCAATAACCCAAGATAGAAATCTAGATCAATCACAAATAATCTAAGACTACTAATCAATACTACTCATAAGTGCAAGAGGGTTTGAATCATGGAATATTTAACTTTCTAAGTAAACATGAAGTGAGTCCACAAAGTGGTGCATTTAACTCTTCATGTAAACTAGGAATGAATCCATGCCCTATATTACTCAATGAGATGTTTTGATATTTGAAACTAAGAATTACTTAATGTTAAAAGACAAGCATGCACTTAAACACAAACTTGTATAAAAGCAAATCTATGTTCATTCATTTCCCATTAAGAGCATCAAAAATGTGTTCTATGAAAGCGTGTAACACTCAAGCCAAACACAAGAGAGATTAATTTTATGCCTAAACCAAGTGTTATAGAGATTTTAAGAACTCACCTTAGGTCCAAAGATCTACACTCCAGCATTTAGCACACATCCGAAAAAAAAACCCTAAGATGGTTAGATATGAAAATCAATTGTTAGGAGTTTGATTTAACATTGCTGTCTTCAAGACAGTCTTTAAAGATTGATTTATTTGACCCATAAAATCACAATATTAAAATTTCTAGAAAGAATGAAGTTTTTAGCCAACATTAAGAAATACCATTTCCCAAAATTACAAAGTCTTTTTATTCTATTTGGCTCCTCAACCAATAACCTTTTCAGACTGTAATTTTTCTGTCATAAATCAAATTTAAAACACCAAACCCTGCCTAGGGAATCACATATCTTTCTCAAAAAGAATCCAAATGAAACCAAACCAATTTCACAAAAACTATTAATGAATCTAGTTTTAAAATATGTAATTCATTTATTTTTCCCATTCATAAATTATTTTCTAAGAGCAAATCATTGCCTGCAACTCCAATGCAGATTGTTAAAAATCAGTTTTCACTCAAATTCCCGTAACTTTCACAAATCTGCATAAAAATGACTCAAACTAAAAGGAAATGAAAGATAATTCATGTATATTTACAATAAATATTATTATAGGTCTTGATTCTTCATAATTTTTCCATACCAGATATTTCAATCTGACTGTATTCAGAGAATATCAAATCTGCAAATACCCACTTTTACCAAAATGATCATAACTTATTCATTTCTTTATAAAAATGAACCAAACCAAAAGAATGAGAAAGAGGATTCATCATTCTATCCATAAATTACTATATTATAAGATTTATAGTTTGTACATGGTCATAAAAGACCTAGAACCAATAGTAAAACTAAAAAACCAATCAAGAATGAGGCCAGAAATTAATCTTTTCTGCCCCACGGTGGGCGCCAAAATGTGTGAACTGAAAATGATCACACTACTATGAATCCTTGCATACAAGAATACTAAATAATGAGCTCTTAGATATTGATCCATAGCTCTCTATCTATGGAGTGCATGGCTTTCTACGAGGCCCTTACATTGAACCCATGCAAGTACACCACAGAACGAGAGATTCAAGGAGGAGAAGCAAGAATGCTAATCTCCATTGAATCGAGTTCTTGCATGAAAATGAAACTAATCTATATGATTGCAAATGCAAGAAAATAAACTAATTTATTGAAATGAAGATTAAACTATATGATTGCAAGAAATAAACTATTTTATTGAAATTAATCTATATGCAATACAAGAAATAAACTACTTCACTAATTAATCTATATGAAAATTAAACTAAATGTGCAATCTAAAATGATGAAATTGAAAGCTCTAAATGAGAAATCTTGCAGCATAATAATGATACGAAAATTCAAGATTTTTAATTGAGAAGGAGAGGGCTCCAGAAATTGTGGAAGATATTGCATCTCCAAGATCAATGTGGGATTAATGTAAAAAGAGGAAAGAAATCTGATTTTTAGAAAGTATGGAGAGAAAAGGAAATCTCTTTATTTTATTTATTTTTATTTCACTTATTTCCTTTTTCATCACAAAAGATCTTTTGAGAGGATTTTATTTATTTTAAAAGAATAATATCTCTTGTAATAAAATAAAATAAGATTATATAATTTAAAGATGAATATTAATTAAATAAAATAAAATCATTTAATTAAAAATGGATTTTAATTAAATAACATTATTTCATTTAAAGAATATTAATTTCAATTAAATAACATTATTTTATTTATTTAAAAAAGGATTTATTTCTTTTAATTAAATAAAATTTAATGAAATATTCAAACCTTAGGTAGAATTGAAATAATTGAAATAATTATGATTTAATCAAGGAAATTGATTTGAATATATTGTAAAACATTGATTCAGAAAATTGATATTGGATAAATTGAATAAATGGGGCCCAAAGTCTAGGCGACCATTTTAGGGTGCATATAGGACCCATTAATATATCTTGTGGCCAATTAATACATATGTCAACCCCTTAGGAGCACTCTAGGAACTTAAGATCCCTTAAGACATCCTAGGACCATCTCCATATCATCTCTCCCCCCTAATTCCCCCCCCCTCTCCTCTTTCTTCCCACATCACCATATTCATATATTCCCACCTCTCTCTCTCTAACCTCTTTCATTATCTTCCCTCCCTCCTCTCACCATATCTTTTTCCCCATTTACCCTCTATCTCTACCTCATGCCTCTCACCCTGTCCCACTTCTCTCTCACCCTCTCTCTCACATGTCCCCTCTATAATTACTCTCTCTCTCTCTACACATATACATATACATGTATATTGATGTAGGAGCATCCTGGGTGTAAGGGAAATCTTGTATCACCCACAAATATTTCTAGTTTCTTTTCACTAAGGGCTATCTTGTGCAAAGTTACTATTTTTAAAAATTTACTATTTTTAGTAAGTTTTTCGTTTGAGCTCAGAATGCTCTATTTTATTATTTGGAGGTTTAATTTGGTCATATCAACCCATCAGTAAATTTTCATTGTCAAATCAAGTCTAGTTTTGAAGATATTGAAAATTTTTGGTATTGGTAGCAGAGTAAAGAAACTTTGAGCTTAGTTTTTAAGGATTTAGAGGCTCTGAAAGGGGTCAAAACTTTGGTTGACTCAAGCTTGCACCAATTATATGTTTTAGAGTGCTTCCCACCATTTCCAAAATAGGGTCATAATAGTCAATCAGGTCAATGGGTGATAACTTATGGTCTCCGGAAGTTACGCTACCTAAAATGGAAGAAAATGAATTTCCTTCAAAATTTATATTTGAGTTTCGAAAGTTGTTTGAGATGACTCTAATGTAATAAAAATGAAAAATAAATAATTCTAGGGGTTATTTGGCCTCAATGGATAAAATTATAGAACCTTATTAAGCGGTGGAAAATTGCCTATATAAGATAGTCCCGTAGTGTTTCTAGGGAAGTTTTGGGTAGTGATTTAAGGCTTTGTCTTACATAATATTGTAAGGAAAATGTCCATGTGGCTTTGTATATTGTAATTTCTAAAATTTTAATTTCACACTTGTGGAGATAATAAGAAGCCCATTTTTTGTTCTTGCAAATTGTTGTTGTGTCTCTATTTTTGTTATGTGTTTGTGGTATTAAGGCAAGTCCCCTTCATCAAGTGGTACCATATCAAGAGTTCTTGAGTGTGTAGATAGATTACCAACTATGAGTTAGTTTGCATTAGGACTGTGGTTTAGGGTTTTAACGATAAGTGCAAAAATGCCTCCACGAAGGCAATGTGGTAGAAGAGTTGGAGGTGTGTCACCTAAGGTTAGAGCCCTCTAGAGACAAGTGCGAGCATTGCAAGAAGAGATTCGTAGAGGTATGAATCTTGTGAAAAGATATGAAAGTGAGGATGAAGCCGAAGAAGAAAAATATTTTGATCAAGAAGGAGAAGGAGGAAGAAAGGCTTTTCCAGGCCATTTCCAAGATTTGGAAAAGACCTAAGATTGAGGTTCCTACATTTTTCAAGAAATCTTAACCCAAAGAAGTTGATCGACTGGATCAATGACTTAGAAGAATATTTTGAGTATGAAAATATCAAGGATCTTGATAGGGTCAAGTTTATGAAAGAAAGACTGAAGGGTCATGTAAAAATTTGGTGGCAAGAGATTTAATTGGAGTGAAATAGAAGAGGAAAGGAGAAAATCACAAGATGAGACCGAATGATAGATAAATTAAAGAAACAATTCATTCCTATTGATTATGAGATTGATCTAATGAAGAAAATGCATGGGTTGAAGCAAGAAGGGAGATCTATTCAAGAGTATACGGAGGAGTTCTACCAATTCCTCTTCTGAATAGGCCATGTAGAAGCTAATAAGGAGAAAGTTTATCGTTACCTTAATGGGTTGAGACTGAGCATTCAAGAGGAGTTGAATTTCATTCAAATGAATAGTATTGAAGAGACATACCAATTTTCCCTGAAAGTAGAGGAAAAGTTGAACAATAAATTTGAAATCAAACAAAGTGGAAGAGGTCACGGTAAAAGATTTAGTGGATGATCTTATAGAGGCCGAAATGAAGATCATAATAAGAAGGATGAGGCTAGTAGTAGTCAAAATTAGAGAGGAAATAATTTCAATCACTTCCATGATCAAAATAATAGAGATCAAAGAGGAAGAGGAAGAGGAAAAGGATAAGGAAGAGGAGGCTTCCATGGAACATGTTTTCATTGTGGAGAAGAAGGTCATAAGGAATATGAATTTCTAAAACACCAAGGAAGGATAGATAGGAGAACAGAAGGCTAGGCTAGAGTTGCACATGTTGATAAAGATGTCAAATAATCACATTCTATAGATGCTAGAAGAGGAGAAGCCATAATTAATAGAAGAGTCATGTTGAGTGGTGAGAATGAACCTGAGCAAAGGAGGAGCTTGTTTCACACTAGATGCAAGTGTGAGGATAAATGTTGTGATGTGATTATTGATAGTGGAACCATTGAAAATTAGGTGTCAGAAGAGATGGTCACAAAGTTAAAGCTCAAGAGGCAGAAACACCAACATCCATACTGGATTGTATGGGTGCAAGATGACCATAAGGTCATGGTCAATGAACAACTCCTAGTGCAGTTCAAGATTGGAGGATACCATGATGAGGTACTATGTGATATCATACCTATGGATGCATGTCATATGTTGTTGGATATGCTATGGAAGTTTTACAAGTGCGTTGTACATGATGGTCATGCAAATACTTATTCCCTGACAAAGACTGGAGTGCGACATAAGCTAAAGCCATTGAAGGACATAGAAGAAAAGGTATGTAATAATGCAAGAATAAGTTTTGTTGATGGAAGAAAGTTCTTAGATGGTATGAGGCATGAGCATATGTGTTTTTCATTAATTCCATAAGATGGTGAATAGGAAGTAGAAGATGTACCTATAGAAGTTGCAGATTTGGTGAATGTGATGAAGGGTGCTCCCCTTAATACCACAAACACATAACAGAAATAGAGAAACAACAACAATAATATGCGAGAATAGAAAATTGGCTTCTTATTATCTCCACAAATGTGGAATTACAAACTTTCAGAATTACAATATGCAAAGCCACATGGGCATTCTCTTACAATATTCTGTAGGACAAAGCCTCGAATCAATACCTAGATCTACTACCCAGAACTACCCTAGACAACACTATGGGCCTTCTTTATATAGACAATTTCCACCGCCCGAGAAGGTTCTAGAAATTTAGCCCTTAGGGCCAACCAAACTTAGAATTATTTTATTTTACAATTTATTACATCAAAGTCGGCTCAAAATAACTTTTGAAACCTGAACAAAAATTTTGAAGAAAAATTATTTTCTGCCATTTCAGGTGGCCTGAGTTCCGGAGACCATAAGTCATCACCAGTTGACTCGATTGACTATTATAGCCCCATTTTGAAAATGCCACGAAGCGCTCTACAAGCTTGACTTGTGCAAAGCACCCGTCACCCAATTTTTCAACCTCATTCGGGGCCTCTAAAGCCTTCAAAACTGAGTTCAAAGTTTCTTTACCCTGTTGCTAATACCGAAAATCTTCAATATCTTCAAAACTAGACCTGATCTAGCCATGAAACTTTGCTGGTAGGCTGATATGACTGAGATGAACCTCCATATGTAAAATTAGACATTCCGAGATCGTAAGACCAACTTACTAAAAATAGAAAGTTTCCATAAATAGCAACTCTGCACAAGATAGCCCTTATTGAATACAAAAATAGAAATATTTTTGGGTGATGCAAGATTGCCCTTACACCTAGGATGCTCCTGCATCAGACACCTGAGGTAATTTGAGAAGTGACCCTATCACGACTCAGGTGTGTAGAGGAAAACCAAGATGGTTAACCTCCTCCTTTGTTAGCCATGATGAATCTTCTACAGGTCATCCTTTCCATTTGACCAAATACTCTTTATATGTCCTATTCCTTGTGCTTCTGCCAACACGACTGTCCAGTATGTCTTCAATCTCCTTGATATCTGAACTGGTTGCTAGAATACTCCACTGTGCTGCTGCAACCTCATCTTCAACACCTCCTTCATGATACTCTGTCAAATCTAAAATGTTAAACACTGGTGAAATATTTAGCTCAGTAGGCAATTCTACCTCATATGCATTTCCTGAATCATGCTTCTTCAGTATCGTACATGGTCCAAAATTCTTCATTTTCAGCTTGTTATATGTACCAACTGGAAACCGCTCCTTTCGCAAATGAACCATGACTTCATCCCCAACCTGAAATTCCTTATGCCTCCTTTTCTCATCTGCCTTAGCCTTATACTGCGCATTCATCTTGGTAATATGCTTCCTCACCTCCTCATGGATGTTCTTCAAGTGTTTTGAAAAATCCTCAGCTTCAGCACTACTTATTTCTCCTTTATCTATCTTTCTCAATTTAGATGCATTTCTTGGACTACTTCCATATACAATCTGGAATGGTGGTTTACTAGTGCTCCTGTTGACAGAATTATTGTATGCAAATTCTATCTGTGGTAAAATCAAATCCCATCCTGTTGGCTTATCTCCAACCAAACATCTTAGCAAATTTCCCAAACTTTTATTCACCACCTCTGTCTGTCCATCAGTCTATGGATGATATGATGAACTGAACTTCAAATCTATCTTCAACTTCTTCCACAATGTATGCCAGAAATATCCAACAAACTTAGTGTCTTTATCTGAAACTATGGTCTTTGGCAAACCATGTAGTCTCACTACTTCTCTGAAAAATAATTCTGCTACATGAACAACATCATTAGTCTTTTTGTAGGGAATGAAATGTGCCATCTTCAAAAATCTGTCAACTATTACAAAAATTGAATCATGTCCCCACTGTGTCCTTGGTAAACCAAGAACAAAGTCCATACTGATATCCTCCCAAGGCTTCTCTGGTATAGGTAATGGCTTATACAGCCCTGTATTCTACTTCACTCCTTTTGCCATCTGACATACTCGGCAACTCTGTACAAACTTCTTCACATCTTGCTGTAACTGTGGCCAATAATAATTTTCACTAACCAAAGCAAGGGTTTTATCATGACCAAAATGTCTAGCCAATCATCCACTATGCTTCTCTTTGATGAGATTCTCCCTCATAGAACTTCTTGGAATGCACAACTGACTCCCTCTGAATAGCATATCATCTTGGATGATAAAATCCAGCCACTTCATCCTATCTAGAGTAACAGGTTCTTTACAAGCTTTTCAAGCTCCACCAAAATCAGGATCCTCTGGATACAAATTCTCGAGTTCCTTGAACCCAACCACCTCAATCTGCATCTCTGTCAGCAATAGTTGCCTTCTGCTAAAAGCATCTGCAACCCTGTAAGACTTTCCACTTCTGTGTTTCAAAACAAATGTATAACTCTGCAAAAACTCAACCCATTTCAAATGCCTCTGATTCAACTTTCTTTGACTATTCAAATATTGCAACGCTTGATGATCAGTATACAAAACAAACTCCTTAGGAAGCAGATAATGTCTCCACTTCTTTAATGCCTGAACTATAGCATAAAATTTTTGATCATAGACAGAATATTTTCTCTTGGCATCATTTAACTTCTCACTGAAATAAGCAATAGGTTTACCTTCTTGGCTCATAACAGCTCCTATTGTAGTACCACTAGCATCACAATCTACTTTAAACACCTTATTAAAATTTGGAAGTGCTAAAATAGGTTGTTCTGTAACTTTTTATTTCAACAATTAAAAACTCTTTTCTGCCCCATTAGTCCACTTAAACTCTTTTCTATCCCCTCTCATTGTTTCAGTCAAGGGTCCACAAATACTGCTAAAATTTTTAATAAACTTTCTGTAAAAGCTAGCCAAACCATGAAAAGATCTTACCTCAGTAGCACTCCTCGGAGTAGGCCATTCAAGGATATCCTGTACCTTCTCTGGGTCCATTTTTAGACCTTCTGTTGAAACTACAAATCCCAAATACACTAACTCTTTCTTCACAAAACTACACTTCTTCAAATTAATCAAAAATTTCTCATCTCTCAACTTCTCAAACACCATACGAATATGCATCATATGTTACTCCAATGTCTTGCTAAAGATCAAAATATCATCTAGGTACACAATGACAAACTTGCTCAAAAATTCTTTCAGAACCTCATTCATGAGCCGCATGAAAGTGCTCGGTGCATTGATTAGCCCAAAAGGCATGACTAACCACTCATATAGTCCTTCCCTTGTTTTGAAGGCAATCTTCCATTCATCTCCTTCTCTGATCCGAATCTAGTGATATCCACTCTTTAGATCTATCTTTGAGAAATACACAGCTCCACTCAAACAGTCTATAATATCATCCATTCGTAGCAATGGAAACCTATACTTGATTGTGATCTTATTTATTGCTCTAGAATCTGTACACATCCTTCATTCTCCATTCTTCTTTGGTGCTAATACTGCTGGTACAGCACATGGACTTAGGCTCTCCCAAATCAATCCCTTCTGTAACAACTCATGTACTTGTCTGTTCAACTCTTCACTTTCTGCTGGTGTCATTCTATGTGCTGCCTTGTTTGGCAAACTGGCTCCTGGCATCAAATCCATCTAATGACTGATCTTCCTTACCAGTGGTAATCCATCAGGTACATTATCAAATACAATATCCTGAAACTCATTCAACAAATTTACAACCTCTATAGGTACATCCTCTACTTCCTCTTTACCAGCTTTTGGAATTAAAGAAAAACACACATGCTCATGCCTCATACCATCTAAGAATTTTCTTCCATCAACAAAATTTATTCTTGCATTGCCACATACCTTTTCTTTGGTCTCCTTCAATGGCTTTAGCTTATGTCGCACTCCATCCTTTGTCAGGGAATAGGTATTTGCATGACCATCATGTACAACACATCTGTCAAACTGCCACGGTCTACCCAACAACATATGACATGCATCCATAGATATTATATCACATAGTACCTCATCTTGGTACCCGCTGATCTTGAACTTTACCAGGCACTGTTCACTGACCATGACCTTGTGGTCATCCTGCACCCAGGCAATCTGATATGGATGTGGGTGTTTCTATCTTTTGAGCTTCAACTTTGTCACCATCTCTTCTGACACCAAATTGTCAGTGCTTCCACTATCGATAATCACATCACAACATTTACCTTCACACTTGCATCTAGTGCAAAACAAGCTCCTCCTTTGTTCAGGTTTATTCTCACCACTCAGCAGAACTCTTTTGTTAATTAGCATTTCTCCTCTTTCAGCATCTTCAAAATTTGATGATCTGACATCTTCATCTACATGTGCAACTCTGGCCTGGCCTTCATTTCTCCTGTCTATTCTGCCTTGGCGCTGAGGACATTCAAATGCCCTATGACCTTCTTCTCCATAGTGAAAACATGTTCCATGGAAGCCTCCTCTTCCAGACCCTTGTCCTCTTCCTCTTCCTCTCTGATCTCTATTATTCTAATCTTGGAAATGATTGGAATTATTTCCTCTTTGATTCTGGTTGCTACTGGCCTCATCCTTCTTTTTCGGATCTTCATTTTGGCCACCATATGACCGTCCACCAGATCTTCCACCATGACCTCTTCCATTTTGTCTACTCTCAAACTTCTTGTTCAGCTTTTCCTCTATTTTTAGGGCAAACTGGTATGCCTCCTCAATACTGTTCATTCGAACCAGATTCAAATCCTCCTAAATACTTGGCCTTAACCCATTAAGGTATCGGGCAATTTTCTCCTTATCAGCTTCTACATGGCCTGTTCTGATGAGGAGTCGATAGAACTCCTCTTTATACTCCTGAAAAGATCTTCCTGCTTGCTTCAAACTTTGCATTTTCTTTAGTAGGTCAAGCTCATAATCAATAGGAATGAACTGTCGCTTCAATTTATCCACCATCTGATCCCATCTTGCGATTTTATCTTTTCCTCTTCTATTTCGCTCCAATTGAATCTCTTGCCACCAGATCTTCGCATGACCTTTCAGTCTGGCCTTCGCAAATTTGACCCTATCAAGATCCTCAACATCTTCATACTCAAAATATTCCTCACATTCATTGATCCAGTCGATCAATTCCTCTGGGTTAAGATTTACAGAAAATGTAGGAACCTCAATCTTAGGTCTTTTCCCAATCTTGGAAATCGCCCGAAAAAGTCTTTCTTCCTCCTGATTCACAACTTTAGCTTCTCCTTCTTGATATTCTTCTTCGACTTCATCCTCGCTTTCATCTCTGACATTAAGATTCATTCCTCTGCAAATCTCTTCTTCCAATGCTCGCACTTGTGTCTACATCTCTTTAACCTCAGGTGTCACAACAACAGCTCTTCCGCCACATTCTTTTCATGGAGGCATTTTCACGATCCGCACTGAAACCCTAACCACAGTCCTAGTGCAAACTGCCTCACAGTCGGTGATCTATTTACACACTCAAGAACTCCTGCTCTAATACCACTTGATGAAGGGTGCTCCCCTTAATATCACAAACACATAACAGAAATAGAGAAACAACAACAATAATATGCGAGAATAGAAAATTGGCTTCTTATTATCTCCACAAATGTGGAATTACAAACTTTTAGAATTACAATATGAAAAGCCACATGGGCATTCCCTTACAATATTTTGTAGGACAAAGCCTCGAATCAATACCCAGATCTACTACCCAGAATTGCCCTAGACAACACTACGGGCCTTCTTTATATAGGCAATTTCCATCACCTGAGAAGGTTCTAGAAATTTAGCCCTTAGGGCCGACCAAACTTAGAATTATTTTATTTTACAATTTATTACATCAAAGTCGGGTCAAAATAACTTTTGAAACCCGAACAAAAATTTTGAAGAAAAATTATTTTCTGCCATTTCAGGTGGCCTGACTTCCGGAGACCATAAGTCATCACCAGTTGACCCGATTGACTATTATAACCCCATTTCAGAAATGCCACAAAGCGCTCTACAGGCTTCACTAGTGCAAAGTGCCTGTCACCCAATTTGTTGACCTCATTCGGGGCCTCTAAAGCCTTCAAAACTGAGTTCAAAGTTTCTGTACCCTGCTGCCAATATCGAAAATCTTCAATATCTTCAAAACTAGACCTGATCTAGCCATGAAACTTTGCTGGCAGGCTGATATGACTAAGATGAACCTCCATATGTAAAATCAGACATTCCGAGATCATAAGACCAACTTACTAAAAATAGAAAGTTTCCATAAATAGCAACTCTGCACAAGATAGCCCTTATTGAATACAAAAATAGAAATATTTTTGGGTGATGCAAGATTGCCCTTACACCTAGGATGCTCTTGCATCAGAATGAGTTTTAGGATATTAAAGTATTCGATAATGTTCTTAATATATTACAACCTATAGGGAAGATTAGTCATTAGATGGACTTGATTCCAAGAGCTGGTTTTCCAAATAAGGTAGCACATAGAATGACACCAACAGAAAGTGAAGAGTTGAATAGACAAGTACAAGAGTTGTTGTAGAAGGGGTTGATTCGAGAGAGTCTGAGTCAGTGTTCTATACCAGTAGTATTAGCACCAAAGAGGAATGGAGAATGGAGGACGTGTATAGATTATAGGGCTATCAAAAAGACCAAAATCAAGTATAGGTTTCCATTGCCATGGATGGATGATATTATGGACTGTTTGAGTGGAGCTATGTATTTCTCAAAGATTGATCTAAAGAGTGGATATGATTAGATTCAGATAAGAGGAGATGAATGGAAGAATTCTTTCAAGACAAAGGAAGGTTTGTCTGAGTGGTTAGTCATGCCTTTTGGGCTAACCAATGCACTGATCACTTTCATGTGGCTCATGAATGAGATTCTAAAATAATTTTTGGGTAAGTTTGTCATTGTTTAACTAGATGATATTTTGATCTTTAGTAAGACATTGGAGAAGCATATAACACATATTCATAGGGTGTTTGAAAAGTTAAGGGAAGAAAAAGTTCTGATTAATTTGAAGAAGTGTAGTTTTGTGAAGGAGTTAGTGTATCTGGGATTTGTAGTTTTAGTAGAAGGTCTAAAAATGGACTCAGAGGAAGTGAAGGCTATCCTTGAATACCCTACTCGAAGGAGTGCTACTGAGGTAAGATATTTTCATAGTTTGTTTAGCTTATACAAAAATTTTATCAGGAGTTTTAGCAGTATTTGTGGACCTTTAACTAAAACAATGAGAGGGGATAGGAAAGAGTTTAAATGGACTACAGGGGCATATAATATTTTTAAACTGTTGAAACAAAAAGTTATATAACAACTTGTTTTAGCGCTTCCATATTTTAATAAGGTGTTTCAAGTAGGTTGTGATGCTAGTAGTACTATAATAGGACCTGTTTTGAGCCAATAATGTAAACTTGTTATTTATTTTAGTGAGAAGTTAAATGATGCCAAAAGGAAATATTCTATTTATGATCAAGAATTTTATACTATAGTTCATGCATTGAAAAAGTGGAGACATTATCTTCTTCCTAAAGAGTTTGTTTTGTATACTGATCATCAAGCTTTGCAATATTTGAATATTCAAGGAAGGTTGAATCAAAGGAATTTGAAATGGGTTGAGTTTTTGTAGAGTGAAATATTTGTTTTGAAACATAGGAGTGTGAAGTCTATCAGGGTTGTAGATGTACATAGAAGGAAAATTTTGCTGATAGAGGTACATATTGAGGTGGTTGGGTTTAAGGAACACAAGATTTTGTATCTAGAGGATCTCAATTTTGGTGAAGCTTGGAAAGCTTGTACATAACCTTTTACTCTAGACATAATGAAGTGGCTGGATTTTATCTTCTAGGATGGTATGCTATTTAGAGGGAGTCAGTTGTGCATTCCACAAAGTTCTATGAAGGAGAATCTCATCAAGGAGAAACATAGTGGAGGATTGGCTGGACATTTTGGTCGAGATAAAACCCTTGCTCTGGTTATTGATAATTATTACTAGCCACAGTTGCAGCAAGATGTCAAGAAGTTTATATAGAGTTGCAGAGTATGTCAAATGGTAAAAGAAGAAAAGTAGAATACAGGGTTGTAGCATCCATTACCTATACCAGAAAAGCCATGGGAGGGTATCGGTATGGACTTTGTTCTTGGTTTACCAAGGACTCAACAGTGACATAATTCAATTTTTTTGGTGGTTGACAAGTTTTCAAAGATGACACATTTCATTCCTTGCAAGAAGACTAATGATGTTTTTCACATGGCAGAATTATTTTTCAACGAATTGGTGAGACTACATGGTTTACCAAAGAGAATAGTTTTAGATCGAGATACTAAGTTTGTTGGATATTTTTGGCGCACATTGTGGAAGAAGTTAAATATAGATTTTAAGCTTAACTCATCACATCATCTACAAACTGATGGATAGATAGAAGTGGTGAATAGGAGTTTGGAAAATTCACTGAGATGTTTGGTTGGATATAAGCCAATAGGATGGGATTTGATTTTACCACAAGAAGAATTTTCATACAATAATTTTCTGAATAGGAGCACTGGTAAATCACCATTCCAGATTGTATATGGAAGTAGTCCCAAAAATGTTGTAGAGTTAAGGAAGATAGACAAAGGAGAGATAAGTAGTGTTGAAGCTGAGGATTTTGCAAAATATTTGAAGAACATCCATGAGGAGGCGAGGAAGAAAATTACTAACATGAATATTTAGTATAAGGCTAAGATAAATGAGAAAATGAGGCATAATGAATTTTAGGTTGGAGATGAAGTCATGGTTCATTTGAAGAAGGAGAAATTTCCACTAGCTACATATAACCAGTTGAAAATGAAGAAGTTTGGGCCATGCAAGATTTTGAAGAAGCATGATTCAAGAAATGCCTATGAAGTAGAGTTACCTGCTGAGATGAATATTTCACTGGTATTTAACATTTTAGATTTGACAGAGTATCATGAAGGGAGTGTTGAAGATAGGATCACATAAGAACAATGGAGTATTCTAGCTACTACTTCAGCTAGCAAGGAGATTGAGGATATACTGGATAGTTGTGTTGGTAGAAGCACAAGGAATAAGACATGACAAATATTTGGTCAAATGGAAAGGATGACCTATAGAATATTTATTATGGCTGATGAGGGAGGAGGTTAACCATCTTGGTTTTCCTCTACACACTTGAGACATGATAGGGTCACTTCTCTAATTACCCCGAGTGTATGCTGTAGGAGCATCTTGGGTGTAAGGGAAATCTTGTATCACCCACAAATATTTCTGGTTTCTTTTCAATAAGGGCTATCTTGTGCAAAGTTACTATTTAAAAAAATTTACTATTTTTAGTAAGATTTTTGTTTGAGCTCAAAATGCTCTATTTTCTTCCTTGGAGGTTCACTGTGGTCATATCAGTCTGCCAGTATAGTTTCATTGCTAGATCAAGTCTAGTTTTGAAGATATTGAAATTTTTGGTATTGGTAGTAGGGTACAAAAACTTTGAACTCAGTTTTGAAGGCTTTAGAGGCTCTGGAAGGAGTCAAAATTTCACTTGATCTTATGTCATTTAGATGTTGTAGAGAAATTCCCACCATTTATGAAATGGGGTCATAATAGCTAATCGGGTCAACGTGTGATAACTTATGGTCTCCAGAAGTTGTGCTACATACAATGGAAGAAAAATTTTTTCCTTTAAAATTTTTTTTTGAGTCGCAAAAGTTGTTTGAGCTGACTCTAATGTAATAAAAATGAAAAATAAATAATTCTAGGGGTTGGCCGACCTCAATGGCTAAAATTCTATAACCTTCCTGGGCGGTGGAAAATTGCCTATATAAGGAAGACTTGTAGTGTTTCTAGGGCAATTCTGGGTAGTGATTAAAGGCTTTGTCTTATAAAATATTGTAAGGAAAATTCCCATGTGACTTTGTATATTTTAATTCTGAAATTTGTAATTCCACACTTGTGGAGATAATAAGAAGCCCATTTTTTGTTCTTGCAAATTGTTGTTGTGTCTTTATTTCTATTATGTGTTTGTGGTATTAAGGGGAGTCCCCTTCATCATATATATATAGACACACACACACACACACACACACACACACACACAGATATATATATATGTATGTACATACATACATACATACATACATACATACATACATACATACATACATACATACATATATATATATATATATATATATATATATATATATATATATGTATACATATATATATATATATATATATATATATATATATATATGTATACATACATATATATATATATATATATATATATATATATATATATATATATATATATATATATATATATATATATATATATATATATATATATATATATACATATATGTATGTATGTATGTATGTATGTATGTATGTATATATACATACATACATATGTGTGTATATACATACATACATACATATGTGTGTATATATATACATACACATATTATAAACATACATATATACATATGTATACTTAGATTAAATTTACATATATGTGTCCATATACATGTATGGATTTATGTTTTTAATGTTTGGAAACCCAATTAGGTTCTTAAACATTAAAAATATGTTGTGTTTTAAAACATTAAAAACATGTCATATTTTAAAAAATTAAAAACACAATTTTATTTTAAAACATTAAAAATATGTCATGTTTTCAAACATTAAATACATGATCATGTTTTTAAATATTAAAAACACGATCACATTTTTAAACATTAAAAATATGATCATGTTTTTAAACATTAAAAACATGATCACATTTTTAAAAATTAAAAACATGATTGGGTTATTTGAATCTAGGCTTTGTAATTATAGGGCCATAACATGATTGGGTTATTTACATTAAAAGAACCATGATCGAGTTATTGGTGTTTTGTGTTTTTTTAGTGGGTGTCCACTTTTTTACACACCATCTTTGTGAGCTTATGTAAAGGTGAAACCTATATTCCTACACATGAAATACCTAACATTGTTGTGAATAAATCTTCCCATACATCTCATAATGAGGATGACTCTTTAACAAAAGTGTCTCCTGGCTAAGTAGTAAAGCTTGCCAATGATTTGGAAAAGCTTGAACATTGGTTGGGTCAAGAGCATTCTAATAGTGAGGCAATCCCCTTCATTGAAGGGTCTATGAGGATGATTCAAAATGATGAACATGGTGTGGACTTATTGTGTGGAATATCTCATATTGTGAATGATAACATCATGTTTATGAAAGTCATGCCAAAGTTCTTAGCCTTTCTAATCCCACTAATAATTCTTAATGTGTCTAATTATACCCCACCTATCATAGATACATATATTCAAAATATAAATCCTAAAAATATTCATTTTGGAGGAATCTCTAGTTATTTCCTACCTCCTTTTGTGAGTGTTCCATGTATTTCCCAACCATCACCTATACCCATTTATCATAATGTATCACCTACATATATTAATGCTCCATACATTTCACATAATACTCCACATCCTTCACTATAAAACATGTCTAATACTAACCTATCCACCAAAGAAACCATTAATAACCTTTTCCAAAGTGTTTCATCTTTGCAACAAAAATTACTTCCATCACCTAATTCAAGTACACCATACCTACTTGTGACATTTATATCCCACTTTCCCAAGACATCATTCATACCATAGTCCCTCAATACATGCAAATACCTTACTTGCAGAAATATAATAGAAAAGGTGATCCCTTGACTCATGTGAAAATATTCTAAACCTTGTGTAATGATTTCTTGAATGATCATAGCTTTATGGCTAAGTTATTTACTAGGAAATTTAGAGATAAGGCCTTACAATGGTTTCTCTTCTTACCCCCCCCATTCCATTAAATCTTTCTAAAAACTAAATAATACTTCCATTCAAGAGTTTGAAAATAATATTGGGCCTCAAATTTTGTTGAATGATTTAAAAAAATGTAAGCAAGGTGTTCAAGAAAAAGTGATTTATTTTATTGGTAGACTCAAACATTTGCATGCTCAAATTTCTCATCATATTCCTGATGTAGATGTTTAAAGAATTTTTATTTATAATTTTTATAAATGTATTAGAGATAACTTATTATTTTTTAAGTTTATTTATTTTATCCAATTGTGTTCAATGATTCATAATTATCAACTTCAATTAAGTCTATTTGAGTCATCCACTTTAATGGATTTGATTGATAAGAATGATGCCACTCACCAAACTTTCCAAAAGTTTCAAAATTAAAACAAAGGACTCATCAATATCAATAATTCATCAAAAAATGTTGATGCACATGTGGTAGCTGCAACATTAGGTGTGGGTCCTTTGGCATCCATTTTTAAACCATCTTGTAATTTTACATCTCTTTTTGAATCCTTGCATAATGTTATCTTTAAGTTAACTAATTCTAATTTTTTGAAAATTCCTCCCATCAAGATCTATTGAACCTTCAAAAACATTGATAACTTCCTATGATACCAAATCCTTTTTCGAATACCATCATCAACCTATCCAAACTATTGAGAAGTGCTATAATTTGAAATATCTTATCCAAGACCTCATAAATTATAATACCATAGCTATTGAGGGTGTCAATGATAAAGGAAATAAATATGTCACACTGCCTGGCCAAAACTTGAAAATATATACGAGTCCTTTTCTTTCTTATTCTACCAATACCTTTGATCCAACCAATTTATCACCTTATTCTTCCACCAATATTGTTCAGCCTAGTATCCCTACTATTATGAATGTGGATGCTACATGTAGCAAAAATAACAATATTGTCAATCTTATTGACCAATCCAAATACAAACTAAAACCTAAGCCTAAACTTGAACCTTTCATTATGTTTGATCTTAATGAAACTATTAAGGTACTTGATGGCCCTCTTTACATTTTTGGAAAGTTTAATGGTAAGTTATCTCAAGGATTTCTTATTGATCTTATTTCCATGGTGAATGTTATAACTAAGGAACATCTTTTCACAAGATAATTCCCTAAATAAACTTATGGAAAATAAAATGTGATTATTAAGACTCATCTTATCCTACAAATGGTTCTATTACCCTTCCCATTGAGGTTGGTAACTAGTTCTTATATGTCACATTTTTCATTATCCTAACCTTTGATCAATTCCAAGTGAGAATAGGACTTCATTGGCTTACTTCCATGAAATTAATTGCTTCTCCTATCCATAAGTGTTTTAAATTTTACCATAATGGAGAGAATATCATGATCAATCATAGTCTCTATAAGCCTTTAACAATTCATGGAAAATTTTACCTTGAATTATTTTAGCCTCAAAAACCTCAACCATTACAACCTCAGTAAAACATTTCTTCCTATCTTTCCAAAAGTTAAAATGTGAAATGATTTCCAATTGATAAAACCTAAGGATATATCATCTCCTTGTCCTAGACCTAGACTCCTTCCCACACCTTCTGTTTCTCCTATTTATGGTTAATTTCTACCTTTTATATCCTAAAAAATGTCCAACATCATCTATATCTCAACCTAGTAAGGTTCCTTCCATTCCTCCTACTAATGAAGAAAAGGAGCCCATGTTGATTGATCCTAAATATTCCAAAATTTTAAGAAAAACCAAATAGAACTATAGTGATCATGACTAGTGTCATAGATATTGTGTCAAGACTTGTGATATTGCTTCCCAAACTATTTCCTCCCCTAAGACACCTCATGATACTTTGATCCCATTTGATAAACCTATGCACAAGGAAGAAAATATTAAGAAATTAAATAGTCTAAAGATGATAATTGTTCTTTTCATATTAAAGATCATCTTATGATTAAATTAGATGATGATGATACTCTTGATGATGCGAACAATGTTAATGAAGAAAATGATGTTGATCCTAATGATTACGATGATATATATAAGGCTATTGAAATCAGTTATGATTTATTTTCAATATTTTCCAAAGCATTAACTCTTTCTGCTTGTGACAAGAAAAGTGACTCATCATTAGAGCACGGTCCTTGTTTGGAACTTGCAATAGTTCCATATATCATGTTTGATGTTTCTCCTCTTGCAAGTTTTACACCTTCTCTAAGTAATGTTTAGTAAGATAGGGAGGAAGATGATGTACTTTAAAAGCTCCTCTTGTGTGGTGGATTCTCTTTTGTGTTTTCTTGTTCATAATGTACTTCCCCCATGATATGTTTCTTGTTATGTTTTATTGTGCTATATCTCTCTTTATATGACCCTTTCTCATCTATTGGCACAAGGTGATAAAGGGGTTGATCCTATCATGACATTCTTGTCTTCGTATCTTTATTATTCTATATGTCATATATATGTTGTGTCATACATGTGTTTATGTTGTTAATGCTCCTTTATGTTGTCTACTTGGGGATGATACAGAGTAGTGATATCCATATGTCTTTTTGGTCCCTAAAACGTTGATCCAAAAATACTTTTTCATCTTATGTGCTCTTACTCCATTATCCTTGAAGTTCTACTACCTTTGGGGGATGTGTTCAATTAAATACAATTATTCTTCATATACATGAGTCATCATATGCACATACTGACCCTAGGGTTAGTAGATTCCTTATGTGCTCTCTTTTTTTTCATATGCTTTATTTTTCTTGATTTGTCCATTTCTTGGGGGAATATCATAGTAGGAACATGTTTGTCTTTTTGATGCATGTATTCTACTTTAAACCCATTTCTCTTGGTAAGGTGTATGCAATTACTTTAATGTGGGGTATATACTTTTCTCTTTGTTGCACATTATGCACACACAACAAATCAAATTTTGCAAACATTTCTTTTCAATGTTAATTATAATACTATACACTTTTCTTTATAATCTCCTCTTCACATATTTACTTTCCTTGGTTATCCTTTGCTCCATTCTCTTGGAAGATTCCCTTGGATACAATGCTTTCCTTAATTATCATTTTGCACCATTTTTTTTAGTATAATTTCCTACATATAATGTTTTTCTTAGTTATCTTTGGGGTGAATTGACTAGCATAATACAATTTTTAGACTATTTCAATTGCATGACTCATTGTAAGTTATCCTTACTAGACCAACTAAATGCCCCCCCCCCCCCCCACATCTCTCTCCATGTGTTTTTTCTTTTGTCTTGGTCTTATATTGATGAGGACCTAAGTCACTTGGGGGCTTGGTATTTCCTTGTTTCTTTCACCTTGAAATTTTTTCCCTATGCTTTGATCTACTTTACTAAGAGTTGAAAGCAGGTTCATACTCCCAACAAAGTTGGCACTAAATATAGCATCATAACCTACATCCATATGCAATTTCTTTCTTTGTTAGGCCCTATTTTAGTGTTCTTAGCCTTCTATACAATGTATGCTTGATCTAGCTCGGTGACTGCATATACTTCCAACATCCTCTCTCCAAATAGGACCTTTTTCTCCAAATTTAGGTTTGTCTTGGGTGGAACAAGGTGACTTGGTTTCCCTATTCCCAAAAGTTGCCCTCTTCCCTGAGGTTTGGCCCCAAATTTGAACCGTGCAATGGTCATTTGGTTTTAGTGGGGATTATAGACCCTTTTCAACTTTCCTTGAGTTTTTGACCCCAAAATGTTTAGGAGAGGTATATAAAAAAGATACCCTCCCTCTGTTTGGGATCCAATTTCCAAACACATCAATTCCAAATCAAGCTCTCACCTACAATTTCACATTTCAAGTCATAAGGCAAGAGATCAAGTATTTGAGGCATTGAAGACAAGGAGTAATTTATAGATTTGAGCATTTTTAATGCATCCATGATCTTCATACCCTAAAGTCAACATCAAGATAACATCTTCATGAGAATTTGACATCAAGAAGGTATATAAAGGTATAAGCATTCCATTTTCAAATATAGCTTCCACTATACATCAACATGCTTTTCCTTTCAAGCATATGTCATTTCTATTTCAAGGTTGATTCCTAACCAAGATTAGACTTAGGAAAACCCCTTTCTACACAATATGTTTTTCTCTTTTTTTTATGTGCAGGAATAGGCGACATGGGCACAAAAAGAGATACACACAGATTAGGAGAAGGGCCACAATCTGCAAGTGATGCAATTGAAAAGTTATAGGAACAAGGCAAGTGACTAATCCTAGTCTAGGAACAAGGGAACAAAGTTTCCCTAGTCCTCCCACTTTAGCCTAGAATTTTGTTTGCAAGTTAGTTATAGCTTTTAGTTCCCAGATCTGACCTTGAAATTGGTCCACTAGTTCACAATCACCCCGTGCATCCAAAAAACCATCTTTTCTTCTGATTTAGCTCTAGATCTTACATTTCTCAATTACAATTTAATAGTAGTAGTCCCCCATCGGCGAAGGATCAGTGCATCCACCTAGTACTTCATTCCTCTTGAGGCCTAGCCGATCATCATCCTTCCAATGTGAGAGATGGTGAAATAAGTGTGAGATAGATTCCTTTCTTGCATGCATAAGCTTGTGCATTGCACCTTACCTATCACAATTTCCTTATCATATTAACATAATCTCATTGTATAGTTACATTTTATTTCAATAGCATCTATTTATGCACTTTATTCTTTGGATTCTATCTTAAGCTACACATGATATAATATCTTACTCCGTTTCATTTTGTCCAATGTCATGCAAATTGTAGATTTTTAAAAGTGATGTGGAACACTTGTCCTCTCAAGATAATAGTGGCATGGGCATTATATTTGCATACAAATTATTGTACCTTTGTTCTAAGTGGATAGTGTGTGTCATTGATGGTTTAGAAGCCTTCAAGATTATATAAAGACACTAGATATTACACCATGTTCGCCTTACAACGATATACATTCACAAAGAATGACCTTGGCACTCTTCTCATTAGAAAATCCCCTATCAAGATTAAAAGATCTTATAGCTTAGAATTTTGACAACTAACTATAGACAATTAAATATTTTCTTAAATAAGGTAATGCCAATTTCACAACTATTATTTCTTGCAACGAAGCTTCTATTGTATATTTACCTCTAAAATTTAAATTCTCAAGAGTCGTTGATCCATTTTTCAACAAATCCTACCCATAAATAATTTGTTAACAAAACATTCCACTTCCCTTCCTCTTTACGTGATAACTTATGTTTACTTTTATGGGGAAGTGTGTTTTGTTATTACCTCTACTATTGTTAATCTCTTACCTTTTGATGAGTCATAAATACTAATCACCCCTTAGTCATATTGAGAAGAGTTACATTGCGTGCATCAATATATAGCATGGGAAGATAAGAAAATGATTTGTTTGTTTCAATGGATGGGTGTCAACACTAACATATAAATTTCTCTTAAATCTTGTTTTACAACATTACGCCACTCATTTTGTTTCCACATTGGATGTGATGACTCGGAAGTTGCGTGAGTAAATGTATATAAATGGTCAACAAAAACGTGGATAAAGACTTTAGGGAGTCTAATGGCACCACATATTCATAATAGATGGTGACCACTTAACAATTAAGGTGCACCTTATTCAATTAAGATTGGAGCATACGGTCATGATTATAACACAATCATGTTTCTTCAAATCATTAATAGATAATGGGATTTTTTTTTTCTTTATTCTAAGTAGAACATTATAAATATTTGAATGACAATTATTGAAAATATGCAAAGAGATTGTTTTCAAAGTATTTATATTGAATTTGTTATGTAGACTTGCTAGACATCTTGAGATTGATAATTCATGGCATTTTTTTAATATATGTATTTAAAATAATAATATTAATCAATTTAGAGGTGCATTATGTAAATTGTAAGTCTACTTTCTTATATGTACTTTTTCAAATAAAAATGGTTTCTTTTGAAAGATGACGAAACATATCACTTTAGTTGAAAATGCATAAATCATTTTACATTCATTTAAACATATAGTATTAGACCCATTAATAGATAATTATTTTAGTATTTTCTATTGATATAGAAGCAAAAATTATATTTTATTAAAAAATAATAGATATTTGATAAAAGACTTATATGTCAATATATATGAAATACTTTAACATTAGACTAGTTGCAAGGACTTGATTCTCTCTTCTTTAGGTTTGATCCATAAGTTGGATAAGAGAAATTGGATCATTGATATCAAGTATTGTCATTGTAGTTGCAAATCTTTGTCTTAATCTTTGTGTCCAAGAGCTCATCACCATTTAATAATAGACTATAAAGGGGACAACATTTTTATAGTGATTGTGAATGTTTTGGATGATCTAGAGTAGCTTAAGGATGACATGGATTAGAAGTGTGGATCATGTAACTATGTGTAAAACTAACTTGAGAAATTTTTTTAAAAAAATTAATTTTATTTATGACAAGGTTTTTTTATCCACCATGTGGATTTCACTTTGGTACTATGGTGAAAATATTTTTATGTCTGGAAGAAAGAAACAAACTCATATCATCTCAAATAAGGCACAAAATACAAATAGTTATGACATTTGATCTTGAATTTTGGATGTTCAACCTTATATTTTTTGAGGTCTCAAGGGCTACTAAAAATAAGGTAAAAGTACAAAGTTGTGTTACACTTTTATAAAGGAAAAGGTCAACAACACAAACTTTTTAACTTTAACAACATAAAAATGGCATTTATGTTTAGAATTTGGAGATGATGTAAACTAATGAAATGTGTAAAAGTAGATGAAGTTTATGCCTATAATTTTTTAAATTTTTTATGAACAATAATTCACATAATTTTTTAATTTTTGAAGTCCATTTTTTACTTGCTAAAAAATGTTGAAAATGAGGGTCTTGTTCCCACCAAGAAAGTATATGCAAATAATCTTTTTTTCCTTTGATTTCAAAATATGTTATAGATAAAATGTATAACTAGTGCAAAAAAGAAGAAAAATTAGTTTTCCATGTATATTTTCTTCGTTATAAGTACTCAAAGTTGAACATACCTTAAATCGACAGTTTTCATCTCCTAACAAATTTTCCCTATCAAATCTACACCATTCAGAAAAAAAAATTACACATTATTGAAGAGAATTCTCTCCTCTAGTGTTAAATATAAAATTTCAATTTTTTTGATAAGCTTTACTATTTTTTTCTATTTTTGAAGTAGCTTGTTTTCGAATGTTAAAATACCTACTTGCGGTATTTTGAAATTATAATATATTAGATCTAATTAAAATACTATAAAAACTATATGATGATAATCTTGACTCTATGCTCTAAAAAAGGGTATTTTTATATTTGTAAAAAAAAATATTAAAAAGAGGAGTTATTGAAACATCACTTTTCTGAAATAATTTTATTTTTTTAGTAATTGGTATAAAACATGCATTTAATAGATATTTCCAATCGGAAAAGTTGAAGCACTTATCTAACTTAGCTACAATGAATCTAGCTAGACCATATGTTTGACAAAAAATAATTTTAGTTAAAGAAATACTCAAATTCAGCTGTGCTGATAAGTTGTCCTGAAACATGACACAACTTTGTGCTTTTACCCAATACATATAACCATTATAAACAATATGAAAAGATTAGTTCTCATTATAAGCTTCCATATTGTTTTTTCATATTGATGCATCTAGAAGAGAAAGCTTTTGACAATGCATATATATTTGCAAGTGGTCATAGACCACCATGAAATTGTATGCTTTCTCAAGGGCCTTCCAATGCTTAATAATAGCTATGGAATAGTCAGATGAGGAGTTTATGCTTACTCTTTTGCATTTTTTGATCTATTTAAGGTTTTTCATTATTTTATCTATAGTTTAACAATCTTTGTATACACATTTTTGAATAGTTGTGCAAAGTAATCTTTAAGAAACTCCCCTTCAAAAAAGGTGTAAAAAACTGGCAAAATTTGTAAAACTACCGAGGAAAATATTAATTTTATTTGCAAAATTTTTTAATTTACAAAGAAAAAATAATAATCTCAATTGGAAAATCATTCATGCTCCCTAAAACTATGTGAAAAACTGGGTGAATTGTGTTTTTTTTTTTCAAAACTACAAAAATATATATTAGCAAATAAAAAACAATATTTATAGTAAAACAATTTGATGAAGGGCGCTCCCCTTAATACCACAAACACATAACAGAAATAGAGAAACAACAACAGTAATATGCAAGAACAGAAAATTGGCTTCTTATTATCTCCACAAATGTGGAATTACAAACTTTCAGAATTACAATATGCAAAGCCACATGGGCATTCCCTTACAATATTCTGTAGGACAAAGCCTCGAATTATTGCCCAGATCTACTACCCAGAACTATTCTGAACTGCCTAAGACAATAATATAGCCTTCCTTATATAGGCAATTATCCACCGCCTGGGAAGGTTCCAGAATTTTAGCCAATAAGGCCGACCAACTTAGAATTATTTTATTTTACATTTTATTACATCATAGTCGGCTCAAGGTAACCTTTGAAACCTGAACAGAAATTTTGAAGAAAATTATTTTTCGCCATTTCAGGTGGCCCAACTTCCGAAGACCATAAGTCATCACCAGTTGATCCGCTCGGCTATCATAACCCCATTTCAGAAACGCCACGAAGTGCTCTACAGGCTTGACCTGCGCAAGCGCCCGTCATCCACATTTTCGACCTCATCCGGGGCCTCTAAAGCCTTCAAAACTGAGTTCAAAGTTTCTGTACCCTGCTGCCAATACCGAAAATCTTCAATATCTTTCAATATACACTTGATCTGGCAATGAAACTTTACTGGCAGACTTATATGACCAACATGAACCTCCAAGAAAGAAATCAGATCATTCTGAGCACATACGAAAATTACCAAAAATAGTAACCTTCCAAAAATAGCAGCTCTGCACAAAATAGCCCTTATTGAATACAAAAATATAAATTTTTTTTTTTTTGGGTGATGCAAGATTGCTCTTACACCCAGGATGCTCCTGCATCACAATTATTTTGTGGGAAAATTATTAGTTAAAAACATAAAAAAAATAGACAATAAAACTATCTTCAATACATAGGACTGAGACCAAAACTCGGCCATGGACATTCAAAAGGCAAAAATAGTTATTTTTGGATCAGGTTTAGTCTCACAGAAATAGGAACATCAACAAAAGTAGGAATATCAAATAAAGAAGTCAAATATATATGTGCAAATAGCACATATGACATATCCCATATTAGTGATGCACAGTACTACATTTGTGGTTTTGTATGTTAGCATTCACTTATTCACTAGCCAAAGGTACCATGCCTTTTGGTAGATGGCACACACACACGGGGCTCAACCGATATGGAGACGATCATTGACTTTAGTGCACCCATAAGAAGAAGGAGACAAGTTGGGTTCCACGTGGAATTCACTGACAAGTTTGTTGATGACTAATTTATGGTGAAAGTTTATGTAGCTTTGGCAGGCTAAAAGGAGGGTCAATGCTAACTGTTATGAAGATAAGCAATGGTTAGGTTGACGATGTGCATGACTTTGGTGGTTATGTTGGAAGTTTGGAGTTGTAGGCCACAAAGATACTCAAAGATTAGGTTAGTTTATGGTTTATAATTTGCGTAGCTTCAATAGACTAAAATGAGGGTCAGTGTTAATGGTTACAAAGATACACAAAGGTCAGGTCAGTTTGTGGTGACTTGTGATAGTGTGCGTAGCTTCGATACCCTAAAAGGAGGGTCAATGTTGATGGTTATGAAGATACACAATGGTCAAGTTGACGACCTACATGACTTCAACGGTTATGTTGGCAGTTTGGAGTTGAAGGCTACAAAGATACACAGAGATCAGGTTGACGATGTGAGTGACTTCGACCACTATGTTGGTGGTCTGAGAGGAAGGTCACACATACGAAATGAATTGGCTAAAAGTTAGTGCCTTCGCAAGGTTAGGCCCATGGTTAAAGAGAAAGGTCGCAAAGTTACAGACACAATTAAGCTAGTGGTTGGCATGACTTCAAAAATTAAAATAGTAGCTAGGATATGGGGATTTCGAGGTCACACTAGCAGCTTGCATAACTTCATGACATGTTTTTTATTAGTCAAAAATATAAAAAAATAGACAATAAAAATATCTTCAATACATAGGACTAAGACCAAAACTCGACCATGGACATTCGAAAGGCAAAAATAGCTATTTTTGGATCAGGTTCAATCTCACAAAAAGAGGAGCATAAATTTAGGAATATCAAGTAAAGAAGTCATATATATATATATATATATATATATATATATATATATATATATATATATATATATATATATATATATATATATATATATATATATATATATATATATATATATATATATATATATATATATATATATATGTGCAAATAGCACATATGACATATCCCACAGTAGTGATGCGCAGTACTACGTTTGTGGTTTTATATGTCAGTGTTCACTTATTCACTTGCCAAAGGTACAATGCCTTTTAGCAGAGGGCACACACGCACGGGATTCAGCTGATATGGAGATGATCATTGACTTTAGTGTGCCCATATGAAGAAGGAGACAATTCGGGTTCCACGTGGAATTCACTGACAAGTTTGTTGATGACTAATTTATGGTGAAAGTATATGTAGCTTTGGTAGGCTAAAAGGAGGGTTGATGCTAACTGTTATGAAGATACACAATGGTCAGGTTGACGATGTGCCTGACTTTGGTGGTTATGTTAAAAGTTTGGAGTTGTAGGCCACAAAGATACGCAAACGTTAGGTCAGTTTATGGTTCATAATTTGCATGGCTTCAATAGACTAAAATGAGGGTTAGTGCTGATGGTTATGAAGATACACAAAGGTTAGGTCAGTTTGTGGTTGTAATACCCCAAAAATGGGCTATAAGTTCATTAACCTCCTATATCAACACATCGACGAAATCGACATTAAAGTCCTAACCTAAGGCACATCTAAACATCATCGAATCCTAATTGATTATCCTAAACTCTGCATCGGGGAATATTCCTAGCAATTTTCCTAATTTATCTAATTATCTTTAATTTAATAGTTATTTGGCGATAAATCCTATTTATCCTAAAGTTTGATTAATTGAATATTCTAAATATTTAATTAATTAGATTTAATATTGCCACTTAATTATTTAATTGAATTTAATTATATTTATTCCTAATTATTATTATTTAAATTTGACAATAAATCAAAATTCCTATCATTAATTGATTAAATTCTTATTTAATTGATTAAAGTAAGTTGTCATATTAATGATTTATTTTGGAATAAAAGTTTGATTTAATGATTGATTAACCCATAAATCAATTGTTTTATTTTTAAAATCAGTTAAGTTGGAAATAAATCACTTTATTTATTTATTCAATTCATAATTATTATGCACATTCAAAAAGTAGTTAATCTTGAAATCAAAAAATCAATTCAAGTTGTTTTAAAAAAATAAACTCAACTCTGATTTGAGTTAAAAAGCTGTTTTTGCATGCTTTTGCATGATTTTGTGAATTAATTATCTTTTATTATTTGATAACTCAAAAATCAACCTGAGTTTATCTGAGTGATTTATGGCTTTTTCCATGCATCCCCAAAGCCCTGGATTTCTATAAAATCAAGGCTCAGCTCTTCAATCTCATATCTCAGAATTTGCAAACTTATGCTGGCGAATTGGTATTTGAAGAATTGAAGCCTCTTTACAAATCAACAACTGTGTGAGATCATTCATATTTTAGCATAGCATTGTTAGATTAATTGCATTGCAATATCAGTTTCTCATCTAGATTAGATTTCATAATCAGATTTCTCATACTATTGCATCTAAAATCCAAAAAAATAGATTAATTTTCATTCATCTCATATCTAGATTTTGCATTCAAATCCTTCATTTAGGTGTTGTCAAGGTCACTGATCTCGGTCCAATATGAGAATACATACTCGCATCTATTAGAAGGTAGTAAATCACTTGGTTAGTTTAGTTTTCAATTATTTGCATGATTTCAATTTCAACTAACCTCTGATGTTTTACTGAAGTGTTGTGTCTACAGCTAGGTACAAAATTCACACACACATTTTTGGTTCCCATTGTGGGGCCCTGAAATGGGTTTCCATTCAATTTCTATCAATTTCTATCATCTTCTTGTCATTTTTTGTTCCAAGTTGTGATTTTTAATTTTTGTCTGTACAGTTTTCATACGAGTTTTGTTAGAAACTCGTAACAAGAGATACCCATTGTCATATGATAGTTTATTTGATCGAGGATCGTACCGAGAGAATCACGGTGTCATTTATAATCTCTATTGTCGTATGATCTGGTACCCAGTGTTGTACAAGTTTATGGACTGTCGTCTGGAAGGTAACCCACTATTGTACGAGTTTTAGTGCCAGGTTTTTATTGTTGTTTCACCTTTTTTAGCCAGTTTTCTAGATTTGGACTAACAACTAACAGTAACAATTGAAATTTGCTATTTCTGATTGATTTATGCTGGTTTTGATTGGAAAAAGTGCAAGAATTGCTAAAAATAGATAAGAATCTACTAAGCGCATTGCAAGGAATTCAGGTAATCTTTTCAGCTGATAACATTTTAATTTGGATTAAAAAGAACTCTTGCGTGTCAAGCTTGTGTGACCTTTATTGCTTTCATATCACATATTTCATTTTGGGCTATTAAAATGAACGTAGATTTTCTTTTCAACATCTTTGTTACACATAGTAAATAGGCCCTATGAACACTATTCATGGATCTTGAGAGAGTGGGTTTCTAGTGAAATTCTTCTCAATGAAGGAACCCTTGTAGGTAGGGAGGATACTGAGAGAGTCTCACGTTCTACTAGATTTGTGCATCTTCAGCTTTTGATTGATACATTCTCTCTCCAGAGAGGTTGATAGATCATGAGTGGTTGAAATCATAGATCTTTGTGAGATAATCTTGGTCTTAGCATGTCAGATTAATCTATCTGCTTTGTTTGGGTTAAAAGTGAAAAGGCTAGAGGATTATGCTCTACTCCCTTTTTGGGTAGTACCAGAAACTTAGATCCTTGAATCTGGAACCAGTCTCCATGTGGTATATTTTTTGATTCACCTTTAGAGAGGGTTAACCATAGTGGACATTCCTTTAATTAGGTCAACCACATTGATGGAACCTCAAGCGGTAATAGCCATTTTCACTGTGGTAGTGAAAACTGCTATATAAATGTCCTTGTGGAAGAAATCTCCACAAGTGTGGTCTCTTGTTGGGCTGTTAGATCTCCCTAGCAGATCCTGAAGATTAAGTTCTCAAACTGTGTCAAAACCCTAGTGCACCTAGATTGGAGTTCACCCTCTTGAGATCATAAAAGTTACAGAGTCAAACCATTACTAAAAACCCTAGTGAGGCCAAATTTTCATTTTTCTAGGAATATGTGTGTTATTGCAAAACTTTTTGGAACATACACTATTAGCACTCCTAGGGATTAGCACAATTTAGTCACTTGATTGTTCATGTGTAGGGTTTCTTTGTCCCCTGTTCATTATTTTTAAACGTGCTTGAAATCACTTGCTTGCTATTTTGTGTGTTTGTTTATCTATCTAGTTAGTAAGAATCAATCAATCCGCTACAATCTTCAAATATGGACAGATAATTTTGTGAACAATTTAAAACTAAAAATCTGAAACATTGCAAAATTTGATGTCAAACAACTTTCTAGAGTCAACAATCATTTTGTAAAGTCAGAAAGTCATACAAATTTTGGCTATTGTTGTTTCAGAACCCCCAGATTGTCATATGGTATATGGTACATTGTCGTACGAGTTTTGTTGCCATTCAATTCAAAAAAGTCAAAATTCCTGCAATCAACTATCATGTGAGTTTGACAACTATCATACAAGTTTTTCAATTATTGTTTCATGCTATATCCACTGTCATATGGGCTTGTAGAAAGTCATTTGGGAAATTTTGAAAAGTTGTCAAAAAGTTGTCAGAACTGTAAGAGACCTTGCTTTTCCAGGCTATTTCTAGAATCTTTCAAACAAATCATTGTATTAGGAAGAGAGCTGAAAATAATGAGAATCCAATCATTTTCCTAAAGTGGCCTTTTGAATTTGATTTAGCCTTTTGTTTAATCGATTTGAGTCTTTATCATCTTGTGTCAAAACCTTGTCATAACTATCAATCTTCAATCAATCATCAAAATGACTAAGTGTTGTGAAATCATGTCTGCTATCTTTTGGGAATCTACCCATACATCCAGGGCATAGTCTTCTTCATCTATGTCTAATCTAAGCTTCAAATCAATAACACCTTGACAAGGTTGCGTCATTTGATCTTCTTGAATTAGATCTTTCTTCAGTTGTCTTCATCATATTATTTTGTTTCACCCAAGGTTAATGGTGGAAATTAGAGCTTCCTCTCACAAGAAATCTAAGGAAGTATCTCATACTTTACCTTTGACTCATATCCAAAGTCCAACTCTTGAGCAACTCTACAATTCTGGTCTTTACGAAGATGACAGTCTTGGAAATCTTCGATTGAAAATTGGTTACATTCCTCCTTCATCAACTCACAGAGGTAATAAAAAAACTCCACATCAATCTATCCCAAGTAGAACTCCCAACATGTCTTAAGTAGGGACAAATTTTGGCTCTCAAAGAGCTCAATCTCAACATAGTGTAGATCAAGAACCCACACCTGAAGAAATTGCTCAATATCAAAATGATGATAACTTCAAATGAATGATGAAGCATTTCTTGAAAGAGGATAGAGAAGCAAACTTTTTACAATTAGCTCATCAAGGAGCTAAACTTCCTCCCAACTTTAATGTTGAAGATATCATTATGCATGAGGAAGAAACTCAACTCACAGCTATGATGAAACAAATGCATGTCATGCAAGTCAAACTTAATAACCTTGAGAAAGAAAAGGAACCCAAGGAATTCTCCATGGAAGCCCTATGTCCTTTTCCATTTGACAAAGACTTGTACATGCCACCATTCCTGAAAAGAGTGGAGATGCTAAAATATGATAAGTATGATGGACACTCTGATCCTCAAGATCATGTTAGAGAATTTTGTACATAATCTATGGAGTTCATGCATGAGCCAACCTATCTTATGCGTCTCTTTCCTCAATCTCTGGTAGGCACAGCCATTCATGGGTTCTCTAGATTGCCTTCTACTATCAAAAATTTTGAGGAGTTGATCAAATTGTTCTATCAGAAATATTCCTACAGCATTCAACATCCCATCACCATGATTGATATCTGTAATCTCAAACAATATCTAGGCGAACCATTCTTGACATTTCTCAAAAGATGGAGGAAGAAATTCTCTTTATATGCTAGGCCTATTCCAGAAACTGAGAAACTAGAAATCTTCATCAATAATCTTATCCCAGAGATCAACTACCCTTTACAAATGCAAGATCATACATCTTTTGATAAGATGGTAGACAATGTGATCAAAATTAAAAAATTACTTGTGAAAAAAGGAGAAATCACACTTCAAAAGGACAAGTATGAATTAGGATCCAGTTCTAAAGACAAGAACAAAAATTGGAACAAGAATAAAGGCATTGTCACAGATGGTGTTGTTGATACTATTCATGCCCCATCAAAGGCACCGGCTTTCAATCTAACTATTGGCACCCAAGCCATAAAAGCTTCAGAACAAAAGGTGTTTGAACCATCTCAAAAGAAGCCAGAATACAAATCTTGGTCTGTTGATAATAAATGAAAGCTCACTCCTCTTGGAAAATCTTTAGAATCAGCTATGAGAACTCTACTAGCTAATAACATCATCTCTTTCCTTGAGATGCAACAATCTGATCCTGATCCTAAACCAAAATGGTGGAGAGAGAATGAATTCTGTGATTTCCATCGAGGTAAAGGTCACAAAACTAATCACTTCTTATGCTTGAAACATACTATTTAAGGTCTTATTGATAAAGGAGACATCATGATTGACAATCATAAGAGCAATAATGATCATACAACATTCACAAAACCATTTCCAAAACATGGTCAAGAAGTTTCATCTTCTTAGCTGAATATGGGGGCAAAGGTCAGTTATGCTTACCCTAGAAATAATGTTGTTATCAATATGGTTGAACCTTGTCTCTTTGAGCATTGCAATGTCATCACAATTGTCCGAAGAGATAGAGATCATACTTCAGCTAATGCAATGACTCAATCACAAGCTCAGGCACATCTGAATGGACAAATCCCAGATTCAGCAAATGTCCCTAAGATGCCTTTCAATCTTTCTTCCAGTTCCAAACAGAAGGCTACTTCTAAATCTTCCAATCCTAAAGATACGAGGCCAACATCTTATAGAATTGTTCAACAAATCCAACACACTAATGCAAAAATCTCCATGTTTGAGTTGCTTCGAATATCCCCAGCTCATAGAGCCATTCTAGATAAAGCTTTGCTCAGATCCAATGTTCCTGATGACCTTGATTTAGATAGGTTCCAGACTATGGCTGGACATCTTACATCTCTACAATATATCTCCTTTTCAGAGGAGGATGACAACTCCTTGAGTCATCCACATAACCAGCCCTTGCATATAGAAGTCTTGATCCAGAACCGTAGAGTCAAACATGTGTTGATAGATGGAGGCGCTGGCCTAAACATTTGTTCTTACAGCTTGGTCACGCAATTGGGATTTTCAGAATTGGCTATTGATCCTAGAAAGAAAATAACTATAAAGGCCTATGATGAACAAGAAAATTATTCTAAAGGCACCATTGTCTTACCTATCAGAGAAGGTCTAGTTATTAGAGATACTATATGTCAAGTTCTTGATCGACCTTTGGCTTACAACATTCTTCTAGGGAGACCATGGATACATGAGATGAAGGCTATTCCTTCTACATTCCACCAATGCTTAAAATTTTCTTATGAAGGAGTAGAGGTCACTATTCCAGCAAACATATCCACCACTTGCAATACATTGAAAGAAAGTGCAGATAAACTTGTGCCTAATAACAGAGAATCTTCCATTGAGCCAACTAAAGAAGCATCCACATCTAAAATGGAAGACATTGCAAAAGAGGTCAATATCAAAGAAAATGGTATGGGAGAATACACTATAGATCCAGTCTTATCTTTGACATCTCTCCCTATCTCACCTAAGTCTTATGGACAATCTTTAAAACAGTCCAAACCAGACTCTAAAGAACCTCTTGAAGCATATAAAAAGAATTTTGTAGTAGAACAAGTCTCCAAGAAAGAATTTGAAGAGGATGAAGCTATGCTTGCATGGCTATACAAAGATGAACCTGAATCTCAAGTGGTTCAAACTAGTGACTCTATAGTATCCAATATCCCTTCTAAGGCATATGGTCTAGGAGATAAATTAATAGCTAAGATGGGATATTCAAGTAAAAGACCTCTAGGAGTCAGAGGAGAAGGTCTTATAACACCTATTTCACATACTGGTAGGGAAAACAAGGATATATTGGCTTAGGCTTTAAAAAGAAACCCTTCCACCTTAAAGGAAATTGTTCTCATGTCATAGAGAAGATCACACTAGGAGAACCTCTTCTTAAGAAGGAAGAAACTAAACCATCAAATAGTGATTCAGATAGCTTTGAACTTATCCCTTATGAACATTTTCCTAAGGAAATCATAGATCTCCTTGAAGCTAAAGATGATCCAATCAAAAGAATTAATGTAGTAGAAACACAAGAATCTACTATCAATCAAGAGATAGTTGCCACACAAGAACCAGCTAATCTTGAAGACAATCAAAAAGAGGAAGGTGGTAGTTATTCTGAGATAGATTCTCATGAGTATGAATTCAAATTAGAATCTGAGGGTAACCCTTCTTGGGGTATTCATCCTAACTTTACTTATGTTCTTTGATTTCCTAGAGGCATAGATGAAGAATCTAATGACTATGAATGGGGAGCCATTCTAGAAGAAGATGAGCTTATTATAGAGAAACATGTCAATGTTATTGACCAATATGCACCTAAACCTAGCGTAAGTCTAGAGCGAAGTGATGAACCTATCGAGTTTGATCCACCTATGGATGAATTGGACTCCCACAATGACATTGAGCCTATTCATGAATTGAATGTCTTAAGTTGTAATATCACCTTTGAACTCAAGCATTAGGTTAGGACCAATGATGACAAATCCACATTCGTAAACACTATCTCCCAATCTTTCCCCACTTTAACTATCCAATATCCAGACCTTATTGATCAAACCTCCACAAATCTAAGCCATGGTATTTATACCTTCCCAAATGACTATGCACTTTCTTGTTACCTCAATGTAGTTGAGCCTATGAGTACTTCCATCAGTGAATTGAGTGTTAGCATGACAGAGTTGGACATCAAGTATCTTAGTCAAAAAATAAGAATAAGAATAAAAAGAAAAGGAGTTTTGAGGGTGAAAACCATTTTGTGGTAGTCTCAGAACCTACAAAAGTAAAAATAAAAGACATATCCAAAGGTGAAAACCTCTCTGAGGTGCCTAAGGATGAGATGTTTGATGTCCTTTTGAGTCATTTATAGGACAGATCTCTAGTTCTAATTGAGCCCACTCAATCCATCAACTTGGGAACAATAGAGGAACCATAGTTGATCCATGTGGCACAATCTTTGTCAGAAGAAAAAAAGAAAAAATTTACAACATTCCTAACAGAAAAGAAGATCAACTTTACATGGAAATATTTAGATATACCAGGGTTGGATCCTAATCTTATAATGCATCATTTATCCATAGCTCCAAATGTCAAACCTGTCAAGCAAAAATTGAGAAAGATGCATCCTCATGTTGCACTCTTGGTAAAAGCTGAATTAGAGAAGCTCCTGAAAGCCGGATTCATCTGAGTTATTGACTATGCAGAATGGATCTCTAATATTGTACCTATTTCAAAACTAGATAAATCAATCAGAGTGTGCACAGACTTTAGAAATGTAAATAGAGCATGCCCTAAGGATGATTTTCCACTACCTAACATTGATATGATAGTGGACAGGACTGCGGGCTTTGAGATGTATTCTTTAATGGATGGTTTTTTTGGGTATAATCAAATAAAAATTGCTCCAGAGGATCAAGAGAAAACTGCTTTCACATGTGCATGGGGCACCTTTTGTTGGAATGTCATGCCATTTGGGCTTAAAAATGCTGGAGCTACATATCAAAGAGCCATGACATCTATTTTTCATGACATGATGCATAGGACTATGGAGGATTATGTTGATGATACTTTAGCAAAATCTATGATTAGATCTGAACATCTAAATGACTTGAGAAAAATACTAGATAGAATGTAAAAATTTAGCCTTAGACTAAATCTTAAGAAGTGTGCTTTTGGTGTCACTTTTGGAAAGCTCTTAGGACACATAGTTTCAAAGAAGGGCATTGAAGTTGATCCAACTAAAGTAAAGGCTATCATGGAAATGCAACCTCCAAATAATATTAGTCAAATGAGGACATTGCAAGGAAGAGTTCAATCTATCAGAAGATTTATATCACAACTAGCAGACATATCACAACATTTTACAAAAACATTACATAAAGGTGTGACCTTTGCATGGAATGAAGAATGTGAGAACAACTTTAATCATATCAAGAAGTATCTATCAAATCCTCCTATCTTTATGCCTCCCATTCTAGGGAAGCCTTTGATCTTATATGTCTCCGCAACAGATACATCATAGGGGGCATTGCTAGCACAACATGATGAGAACAAAAAGGAAAGATCTATATACTATATTAGTAGAACATTGGTTGCATATGAGAAGAACTATTCAATGATTGAGAAAGCTTGTCTAGCTGTGATCTTTGCATCATAGAAATTGAGACATTATATGTTAGCTCATACCACACATTTGGTAGCTAAAATTGATCCAGTCAAGTACCTACTAAGCAAAGCTACCCTCACAGGTAGATTAGCTAAATGGGTCATGCTCTTAAGTGAATTTGACATTGAATATGTGGAAAGAAAAGCTATTAAAGGATAGGTTATTGTTGATCAATTAGCAGATGCGCCTATGATTGATGATACACCAATGCAAATAGAATTTTCATATTCCTCTATCATGACTCTTTCTTCTAGAGAATGGCAATTATTCTTTGATGGCTCCTATACACAGAATGGATTAGGAGCAGGCATATTGTTCATAACTGTTCAAGGATACTCAATACCAAAAGCATTCAGATTAAATTTTCCTTGCACAAACAATATGGCTAAATATGAAGCCCTTTTGAATGGTATGAAAATAGCAATTGAATGGAGAGTGACAGAGCTACACATTCATGGAGACTCACAACTTGTTATCCATCAAGTCAATGATGTGTACCAAACTAAAGATGAAAAGATCATTCCTCAAAAGAGAATGGTAGATGATCTAAAGAAGTATTTCATATCTATCACATTTGAGAAAATACCTAGAATAGAGAACAATGCTATCGATGCAATGGAAATGCTATATACTCTATTACATCAACTTGAAAATGAGCTACGCTATGAATTCCAAGTGGAAGCACTATCTTATCCTGCATATGATTCCCCTGAAACCTACATGATCTGCACTATTTTTGGTCATGATTCATCCAGATACAAAAACCTATTTTCCTATCTCCAAGACCAAATCATTCCTGATACCTTCAACCACCATGAAAAGAGATACCTTATCCGAAATGCCTCCCAATATGTCATCATTGGTCACAATCTGTACAAACAAGGTCTAGATGGTACGCTACTTAGATTTTTAGAATGGGAAGAGTCTCAATGTGTGTTAGAGGAAGTCCATGATGGTATTTCTGGGTCACATTCAAACGGTTTAACACTAGCATGAAAACTTATTAGGGCTGGGTACCATTGACCTTAAATGGAGAAAGAATCTATCAAGTTTGCTAAAAACTATAAAAAATGCCAAGTGCATGGAAACTTAATTCATGCTCCAGGGAGAGATCTAATTGCCTTTACTACACAATGACCTTTTCACCAATGGGCATTTGATCTTATAGGAGCTATACATCCTCATTCTTCTAATGGACATACCCATATAATCACAACTACCGATTATTTTACAAAATGGGTAGAAGCAGTCCCTTTGACATAAACAACTAGAAAACAAATATCTATGTTCATATTGAACTATATCATATGCAAATATGGGATACCTCATTCTATAATTAGAGATAATGGTGGACAATTCAAGAATAAAGATCTAGATTATTTATGTGCTAAATTCAAGATTACACAACATTGGTCATCTATCTATTATCCTCAAGGGAATGGACAAGTAGAGGCTTCTAACAAGAATCTATTGAAAATCTTGCACCGTACTGTTAATAAAATAGGAAGAGACTAGCATCTTATGATCAATCCAACTCTCTAGGCCTACAGAACAAGTATCAAAATGTCCACTGGGGCTACACCTTTCACTTTAGTTTATGGGTTTAAAGCGATACTACCTATTGAGGTTGAAATCCCATCAGTAAGAATCGAAATGCATGGTCTAGTAACTAATGATGACTATAGATTGTCTAGGTTGCAAGAACTTGAACTACTAGATGAGCACAGCCAAGCAGCGTATGATCATCTCAGAGTATATCAGAAAAGAATGTCTAGAGGTTACAACAAGAAAGTCAGACAGAGAATTTCAGGTTGGCGATCTTGTCTTGAGAGAGAATCCTAAAAATCAATCACATCAAGAATGCAAGGGGAAGTTTGAACCCAACTGGCTAGGTCCCTTTGTTATCACTACTACTTTTGGCTTTGGTGCCTATCAACTCTCAATGACTAAAGGAGAATAGCTTCGAGAACCAATCAATGTTCTCCATTTAAAGAAATTCTATGCCTAAGGCATTCAGTCTATGGTAAAATGTCTTGAAAAAATCTTAAAAATTGGAAAAAGTCCTGAAAAGAATGAACATCTTGGTGAAAACCTAGCAATGGGCACCTTGATGATTAACAAAAAAAAATTCAAAAAAAAAAAGTACAAAAAAATTTAAAAAATGAAAAATATAAAAAAAAAGAAAAAAAGAAAAAAGTGCTTTGGTGAAACCCTAGAAACAGGCGCCTTGGTAGCAAAAATAGAATCTTTGCCAAGATGGTGAAAACCCAGCAAATGGGCACCACTTGTTTCAAAATGCTCCATCTATCAGTGCAATCTTGGTCTTTCCTAGCTTTCAGTCTTGCTTTAGTTTGTACATATCTCCCGGTATGTTTCTGCATTCCTATTTTTAATAAGTTGGTTTGTACACCAATCAGCTCAAGCGTCTATATCCTATCAATGTTCAAACTTGGGGGCAATTAAATTCATATCCTATGGCCTCCAATGTATCTTAGATGTATCATATCTAGTCAGAGTCCTTTGAAGCTTCATCCAAGTCAATCAGTCAGTCTTGTATCTAGAAAGGATTTTTCATCTACAACAATGCAATTGACCTCAAACACAAATTGAAAACAATCTATGCTTTTTACATGCTTTTATCTCCTTGTATGCTTATTGATTCACATTGAGATTTTTGCATATTGTGTCCTTTGAGCTCTTCGATGATGTCCTTTACGGGATTTAGAGAGTAATGACTAGGGGCATAATATTTTCTTTGTTTTCTTCTTGTATGTGAAAATCTAACAACTTTGGAAATTTTGGATTGAAATGGTGTCTGACTGTAAGAGCCTCTATCTCGAATTGGATGGCCATACGTACCTCAACCATTGATACCCAAAAAATTCAAGGAAGTTTGATCTAACTATTGTCTTTTTGAGTGAGTTCTTTCTCCTACTGTGAAACACAATCTTACCTAAGGATGTGAATGATAAAGGGTCACTACGGGTAATTCACACTGGATTTAGAATGATCTCTTAAACTACTTGATTTGTTTGTAACGCAAGGTGTATTCAGGTCATCATGACATTTATGTTTTGATGCTTATACAAATTGCTATATCAAAATGGACATGATATTCAAGTCATCCTAGTGCTTATGCTTTGATTCTTATATCTAATCTAACATTCTAAAAATAGAATCAATATTCACATATCTATGGTTGATTGACTGGTGGATGTTGTATTTATTCCTGCACATACAAATCAATATTCATATGTCTATGGTTTAACAACTAGTGGGGATTGTATTGATTTATCTGGTGTATCCTCTTAAAATGGAAGCATTTCCATGTTAAGAGTGTTTAGCCCTATGAGTAAGTTATTTAGGGTCATGATTGGCATCTTTTCATTCTCCCTTGTCTTCCACTTCTTCTCTACACTTGATTTCTGCATTCTAGGTGAAATTAGGGTTAAGGTCTTAAATACTTTCCTAATTTTCCTCTTTCCATGGCTCCATTTTCTAGGTAGGGTTCAGAAATGAGACCTCCTAGTCCTTCAGCATATCATTCTGAGGATTTTCTATCTATCCCAGACATTGGGTCCTGATTTGACATCAATTTCCAAGTTTTTGGCACCCTTGGAACTCCTATTGTAGAACCTGACAAAGTTAGGGTTTGAGATCAAAGTCAACCTTAACCCTGACTAGGTTAGGGTTGATCTTGACCTTGACTAGGTTAGGGTTGACCTCAACCTTGACCTCTTCCTGCCAGAATTTCAAAGTTTCATTTACCGGTAATTTATTTTTCAGGAAATTTATTTCCTGCTTCCGGGTCAGCTGTTTCGGGCTCCGAAATGGTAAATCCTTTAATGGTATTTAATCAAGGTATATTTTATAAAGGTGAGGACCTAATTGGGATTTAATTCTCCAAGGTGGCCCATCTAGAGGAGTGTGCCCTAGATCACTATAAAAGGAGGCCTTCCTCTCTCATTTTCACATCAAGTTTTCATATCACATCCAAGCATTCAAGCTCTCAAGTTCTAAAGGTGATCAATCAAGCATTCATTCAAGTATTCAAGTCTTCTTCTTCATCCAAGTTCTCCATTGAAGATCAAGGATTTAAGCATTCAAGCTATTGAAGGGATTTGGCTCAAGCATTCAAGATCTATCATTCAAACCCTAAATCTAGCCACCATGGTGGTGCGATCTTCCTTCAAGATCCTTTCTTTATCTTCAAGATCCATATCATTGTTTCCTCAAGGTGGATTTCAAGAATATAATCATGGAGGTTTGATAATGTTATGTTCAAGCTTTCATATCAATATATTTGATTACATTCCAAATACATTAGCATATCTATTGAATTGCATAGCTTCATTGTTAGATTCATTTCTACTACTTGCTAGCATTCTCCCATTTCAATTTCAATATTAAGGTTGATTCCAAACCGGGGTTTGACCAAGGCAAACCCCCCATACAACAAAAAAAACCATTTTTCTTGTAGGTACAGGTGTGGAATCTCAGGTCTGAGAGTGAATTCAGATACCCTTTTCAGAAATCTTTTAGTATCTGCGAACATAATCAGAATCAAACTTCAAATAAATAATGTGGTCTTTGACCTTTTAAAAGGTCAAAATCAACTTGTGTGAATTTGGAGAAAAGATTTCTAGGTTTTGTCTGCCTCGGCATTTCTAGTCTAGAACAGGTGACAAAATCTTCAGAAAGTTCATACAGAAGCCAGAATTCAACATTTTCCAGATCTTCCCTAATTTAAGATTAGTATTTGCACTTCAATTATTTCAGATTTTAAGCTTAATCCAACTATAGGGAAGTATAGGGTTTCTCTCTCTCTTTCATATTCTTCATAGATTGATTTGATTGTGTATTAACCTCTTGGTTGATCAAATTGGATCTCTCTTTCAGAATTTGGATTTAGGAGTGAATCTTACATTTTCCCCACACACATACACAAATAGAGGTGATTCCAAATCACTTCTATTTATTTTTCTGAACCTGACTAGCTTACTCTCTTTCTTTTTTGTGTTAGATTTACATTTTTCTCTTGCATCTATACTTGAAAAATTCAAAAAAATCTATATAGTGAATAAAATACAAAAACATATTTCTTGCATTTTTATTTATCATGAAGATTGTTAAGATGTTTTGGTGCATAATCATGTTTTTTATTACTCTTCTTCTAGCATTTATTTATAATGAATATGATGTTTATGAGGGTATTATTCATTTCTTGACATTGATGACCCTTCACTTTTCTCTTGCTTATGCTTTTGTGAAGTTGACTGATACTAGTCTACCCACATTTAAAACTTTTCTTAGGGATTTATGTGGTAGCCTTATTCATCTTTTGGATTATGTGAAGAATTTTGTAGATGATACACCATCTCCTAATCTTCCTAATCTCCATCTTGCTCTTCATCCTAATCTTCCTATTCTGATCCCTGATTCTCCATCTGTTAATCCTCGCTCTTCCCGTACTTATGATGGGATTCAAGCTATAGTGTAGGATGCTGATGTGCAAGATTTCTTTCATTTACCTTCTCCTCCTAATCATGATGATCTTAAAGGAAAGGGTAAAGAAACTTCTTCCAAACATATTATCCCACCTTATATGACCTTTACTCATGAACATGATAAACAATCACCTTTTGTAGAAGCTTTGCATGATATGTACACTACTGGATATAATATGGTGACTAAATAGGGATATAATGGTTTAGGGTTAGGAGTTAATGAGCATGGTATTAAGTTTCCCATTAACATACCTCCTAAACTAGATAAGAGTGGTCTCAGAACTTCTAAATCTCAAGTCAAGTTAAGTGGTGTGGATCTTCGTCCTACCCTTAATGCTCATCTCTCTACACCTCTAATGGATAATCCTAACACTCATCAAGAAATTGCTAAGACAGTATATGTGGAGCTAATGAATTTTAAGAAGGAAAGATTTAGACCTATGCCTATTGATGCTTTGTACAAATTTAAATGTCCTTTCCACTATCGTAATACTCATTTTCTTGCCGATTGTAACAACTTCAAATTATATGTTGGGGATAGGGCTGGGCACGGTATTATACCTTTTTCTCACGCCATCTTACAATTTCTTCATAATTTTGATATAGGGGACTCCCCTCCATTAGATCTAGAGTAAATGTTCCTATCCTCTTGTCTCATGACTGGGGGGAAAGAGGCATAATTTTATCCATTCTTTTAGAATCCATTAGGTCTTTTTATTAAGATTTAATTGGTATTCTTTATGTTTCCTTCTTCCATAGTCTTGCATGATGTTTTTATCCATTCCTAGGAATTATATTTTCTTCTTAGGAAATCTTTTCTAGGACATGTGTTTTGTAAAAATATCCCTTGTCTTTCATCCCTTGGGGGGCAAGGGTCTTCCTTCTTCCTCTTTTTCTAGGGGAACTTCTTTCCTTAGCTTAGTGGTATTTGTTTATCTTGCAATATTATTTCATCATATTGATAGATATTTTGACTATGGATAACCTTCTTACATGAGAAGTTGTTGTCCTAGGTCATCACTTCTTCTCTATGTTGCAAATTATGTTCTTTATAAACTCTCACCCTTGCTTTAGTGTTAGAGTTGTTTCCCTCATTCCAAAGATTCCACTTGCTCTTCTTCACCGAGGCCTTGATGATTGAATCTTTGTTCCCGCCTTTTTGAAAGATGATATCTTATTTACATGCACTCCTCTTTGGTGGGGGTCTTGGTGATAAGATCTTTTTAGATTATTTTCCATAAGTAACATATCCTTTTCACAATTATCTATACTCTTGGATGTAGGGGTTAATATCTCTCGCTAAGGATATACTATACATTGTTGTAAAAAGGATATCTCCTTGCTTTGTGAAGTAGGTATCCTCTTCCATCTTTGTTCCTACACTTGGGGGGAAAAAATGCCTTATCCTTCTTTTCTATCTTCACACATTTAAATATGGAGTCACAAATATGGGTTGTGAGTTTGGTAGAAGTACTTTAACCTTGGAGGCTTGGTATGCTTTTTTTATCTTATTCAAACCTATGCATTGTTATTTCATCCGATATTCTCTTCTTTTCTAGGGTTTCACCTCTTTCCTTGGTTAAGTAGTATTTATCTATTATGTGATATCCAATCATACATCAAAATTATGGTTTGCATTTTGGGGATTTATGTCCTTTATACAAACCTTATTTGTTGTTTGACATTGGGTTTCCATGGTTGATACATCTCTCACCTTGGAAACTGAATAGTGTGCTATCCCTCATTAAGGATTACTTTCTTTTCACTTCTTGCATGATATCTTTTACATTCATCCCTTCCATGGCCTCATAGGAGCTGTGACCTTCTTGGCTTAGACTGGGTGTTGTCTATGGATATTGTATTGATGTTGCAAAAGGCTTTATCCTTGTTCTTTCTTTCCTTAACATGACAAAATAGTATGTTTTTTCCATTTTAAGGACGGGGGCATATATAGGGCCTCCCTTGTAATATAGTTTTTTATTTTTACATGCTAAATCTTGGAAGGTAATGCACATAAGTTGCTAAATCCTAAAAGGACACGCATTTATATGCTAAATCTTCCGAAGGTAATGCACATAGGTTGCTAAATCTTGAGGAGACATGCATTTTTCAAAATTTTCAATATGCTAAATCCTCTAAAGATAACACACATAACTTGCTAAATCCTAAAGGGACACGTATTTCCAAATTTCAAATATGCTAAATCTTGGAAGGTAACGCACATAAGTTGCTAAATCTTGAAAAGACACACAACTATATGCTAAATCTTTCAAAGGTAATGCACATAAGCTGCTAAATCCTAAGAAGACATGCATTTCATATTCATAGTGATACAAGAAGGTGGATCTATGGATATTCCAGAAGTTGTCAAAAGACGCATTACAATTGCAAGCATAGTTTATGGGTGAACCTGTTGGGATCTCCCTCCAGGGTGATTCATGATAAGGTGGACATCTTACCAGGTGAGGTAATCACATTATCTTTTCTCTCTTTTCACTTTCATGCTAGTAGGACTGGATCATGAAGCTTTGTTGTCTATAGTGTTTCTCTTTTCTTTCTTATGTAATCATTTATGTTGTTATGATGGCTTTCCAAATATGATATTGGTATGAGAAATATTTCTTAGCAAGGTTTCTTATGCTAATTGATTTGGGTTGTTTAGTACTAACCCTTGTTCTTTTGTATACTCTCATGTATGTATGTTGAGTTACAATCCTTGGACTGGGGGCTTGTGTCTTTAGCTAAGTGTTATTTTATCTCATTTTGAATCCACTAGGATCTCTTCTCTCTTCTCCTTTACCAAGAGTTTGCATTGAGTAAGTGGTTTAGGGTCATGATAGGAATCTTTGCATTCTCCCTTGTCTTCCACTTCTTCTCTACACTTGATTTCTGTATTCTAGGTGAAATTAGGGTTAAGGTCTTAAGGACTTTCCTAATTTTCCTCTTTCCATGGCTCCATTTTCTAGGTAAGGTTCAGAAATGAGACCTCCTAGTCCTTCATCATATCATTCCAAGGATTTTCTATCTATTCTAGACACTGGGTCCTGATCTGACAGCAATTTCCAAGTTTCTGGCACCCTTGGAACTCCTATTGCAGAACTTGACAAAGTTAGGGTTTGAGGTCAAAGTTGACCTCGACGCTGACCAAGTCAAGGTCAACCTCAACCCTAACTAGGTTAGGGTTGACCTCGACCTTGACCTCTTCCTACCAAAATTTCAAAGTTTCATTTGCCGATAATTTATCTTTCGACAAAGTTATTTCCCACTTTCGGGTCGGCTATTTCGGGCTCCAAAATGGTAAATCCTTTAATGGTATTTAATCAAGATATATTTTCTAAAGGTGAGGACCTAATTGGGATTTAATTCTCCAAGGTGGCCCATCTAGAGGAGTGTGCCCTAGATCACTATAAAAGGAGGCCATCCTCTCTCATTTTCACATCAAGTTTTCATATCACATCCAAGCAATCAAGCTCTCAAGTTCTAAAGGTGATCAAGAAAGCATTCATTTAAGTATTTAAGTCTTCTTCTTCATCCAAGTTCTCCATTGAAGATCAAGGATTTAATCATTCAAGCTATTGAAGGGATTTGGCTCAAGCATTAAAGATCTATCATTCAAACCCTAGATCTAGCCACCATGGTGGTGTGATCTTCCTTCAAGATCCTTTGTTTATCTTCAAGATCCATATCATTGTTTCCTCAAGGTGGATTTCAAGCATACAATCATGGAGGTTTGATAATGTTATGTTCAAGCTTTCATATCAATCTATTTGATTACATTCCAAATACATTAGCATATCTATTTAATTGCATAGCTTCATTGTTAGATTCATTTCTACTACTTGCTAGCATTCTCCCATTTCAATTTCAATATTAAGGCTGATTCCAAACCGGGGTTTGACCAAGGCAAACCCCCCATACAAAAAACAAAACCATTTTTCTTGCATGTATAGGTGTGGAATCTTAGATCTAAGAGTGAATTCGGATACCCTTTTCAGTAATCTTTCAGGCTCTGCGAATAGAATCAGAATCAGACTTCAAATAAATAATGTGGTCTTTGACCTTTTAAAGGGTCAAAGTTGACCTATGTGAATTTGGAGAAAAGATTTTTGGGTTTTGTCCGCTTCGACATTTCCAGTCCAGAACAAGTGACAAAATCTTCAAAAAGTTCATACAAAAGCTAGAATTCAACATTTTCCAGATCTGCCCTAATTCAAGGTTAGTATTTGCACTTCAATTATTTCAGATTTCAAGCTTAATCCAACTATAGGGAAGTATAGGGTTTCTCTCTCTCTCTCTCTCTCTCTCTCTCTCTCTCTCTCTCTCTCTTTCATATTCTTCATAGATTGATTCGATTGTGTATTAACCTCTTGGTTGATCAAAGTGGATCTCTGTTTTGGAATTTGGATTTAGGAGTGAATCTTACATTTTCCCCACACACATACAAAAATAGAGGTGATTCCAAATCACTTCTATTCATATGGTTACCTAAAAATTCAATGATGAGATTGACCAACACATGATTAGTGACTAGGTCCTAGGTCTTAGGTTGCATTTCATATTACATGTTTGCACGATCTCACAATGGTTATATGAACTTCAATGCTTAAAAAATTCTTCAAATATCTCATCACATCTAACAAGAGTTGAAACCTAACTCGAAGGTCTTTGGGTTAAACATCCTTTTTGACATAAGACTGAGTACTTGTCTTCATCAATACCCGGTAAACATATCATGTGTATCATTGCATTTACATATCATACTCATTTGTTGCATTACAATTCATCCATGTGCATAAGCATAAATCATACATACATATTTCCATAATCAAATACATTTGCATAACATCCATACATATGAAAGAAATCATTGCATTGCATATATCCATACATACATTCTACTCCACTCATAGCATAAACATCACATGATATCATCATAAATTGAAACATGAAAAGTACAAATGACATCACAACCAATTTTCAAAAGTTCTCCATTTTTCATGAAAATTGTACCCTTGGCTAATTTTGACATTCTGAATCCATTTTTGGGATCGAAATTAAAATCTAAGATCATTTACTATGTCAAAATTGTGATTTAAATTTTTTTGGACCTAGGACAGTTTATTGCTTGCACAATCGACCTTCAATCATCATAGAAATCCAGTATTCAACTTAACTGATTATCTTATATCAAACTATCAAAATTTCAACTTGTTCAACCATGGTCAACTCATGGTCACACCTAGTAAAACTTGGTCTTCTGGACCTCCAAACGATACAGAATGCATTCTCAAATGTATGTAACCACTTCTCAAATCAATTAACATGCTTCTAAACCATTCAATACTAAATTTTCTTGTCAGATTTCAATTTTATCCTAAAGGGGGCATGGTATTGCACATCATTCAATGTCTATAAATCTAAAGTTGAAATCATAACTTTCCTCAGTAATCAAGACAACAACCCCATCTAGTTACTGATTCATCAAAAAGACCTCATCGATCGGGGAAAATCAATCATCACTCGAGGCATATCAGATTCATCGAGATCCATATCAATCTGGTATTCTCCTAATCTTGTAAATTGTATCAGTTTTTGTAACTATCGGTTCAATTGTGTTATTTCCTTGGTTCTTCAAAAACTGAAGGGTTCAAATGGGATACCAATGTGATTCTTATTGACAATCAGCTCTGGAATCAGTCACTCACTTCTTCACAATCATAAGGTTTGGAATCAGGTGTTTTGACACTTTTTCGCAATCATCAGCTCATTTGCTGTTATAGTTAACATTATCTTTGGTCATTTAGGACCTGTTATCTTCATATCAATTTCAATTAGTTTCTGTCTCATATCAATATCAATTTCAAACATCAATTTCAACATCATACACAAACTGTCTTTGAACCACTATGCTCTGCATAGCAATTCAAAGAGGGGCAAAATGTAATACCCCAAAAATGGGCTATAAGTTCATTAACCTCCTATATCAACACATCGAATGAAATCGACATTAAAGTCCTAACCTAAGGCACATCTAAACATCATTGAATCCTAATTGATTATCCTAAACTCTACATCGGGGAATATTCCTAGCAATATTCCTAATTTATCTAATTATCTTTAATTTAATAGTTATTTGGTGATAAGTCCTATTTATCCTAAAGTTTGATTAATTGAATATTCTAAATATTTAATTAATTAGATTTAATACTGCCACTTAATTATTGAATTGAATTTAATTATATTTATTCCTAATTATTGTTATTTAAATTTGATAATAAATCAAAATTCCTATCATTAATTGATTAAATTCTTATTTAATTGATTAAAGCAAGTTGTCATATTTAATGATATTATTTTAGAATAAAAGTTTGATTTAATGATTGATTAACCCATAAATCAATTATTTTATTTTTAAAATTAGTTAAGTTGGAAATAAATCACTTTATTTATTTATTCAATTCATAATTATTATGCACATTCAAAAAGCAGTTAAACTTGAAAGCAGAAAATCAATTCAAGTTGTTTTAAAAAAAATAAACTCAACTCTGATTTGAGTTAAAAAGCTATTTTTGCATGCTTTTGCATGATTTTGTGAATTAATTATCTTTTATTCTTTGATAACTCAAAAATCAACCCGAGTTTATCTAAGTGATTTATGGCTTTTTCCATGCATCCCCAAAGCCCTGGATTTCTATAAAATCAAGGCTCAGCTCTTCAATCTCATATCTCAGAATTTGCAAACTTATGCTAGCGAATTGGTATCTGAAGAATTGAAGCCTCTTTGCAAATCAACAACTGTGTGAGATTATTCATATTTTAGCATAGCATTGTTAGATTAATTACATTGCAATATCAGTTTCTCATCTAGATTAGATTTCATAATCAGATTTCTCATACTATTGCATCTAAAATCCAAAAAAATAGATTAATTTGCATTCATCTCATATCTAGATTTTGCATTCAATTCCTTCATTTAGGTGTTGTCAAGGTCACTTATCTCAGTCCAATCTGAGAATACATACTTGCATCTATTAGAAGGTAGTAAATCATCTGGTTAGTTTAGTTTTCAATTACTTGCACGATTTTGATTTCAACTAACCTCTAATGTTTTACTGAAGTGTTGTGTCTACAGCTAGGTACAAAATTCACACACATAGTGGTGACTCAGGATAGTGTGCGTAGCTTCAATACCCTAAAAGGAGGGTGAATGTTGATGGTTACAAAGATACACAATGGTCAGGTTGATGACCTACATGACTTCAATGGTTATGTTGGTTGTTTGGAGTTGAAGGCTACAAAGATATGTAGAGGTTAGGTTGATGATGTGAGTGACTTCAACCACTATGTTGGTGGTCTGAGATGAAGATCACAGAGATATGAAAAGACTTGGCTGAAAGTTATTATGCCTTTGCTGTTAGGAATAAGGTGTCTCAACCTTGGATAATTCCTATTCTTATTGTTTGTTTTGTAAATGTATTTTTTTTGCAAATAATGTAATTAAGTGTGAGTGTACATGTCTAGTTGGCATGTTGATGTGTCACTCCACTTGATGTGTCGGCATCTTGTGCATAAGGAGATCATGACTGAAATGGTTATGACGGATTCCTATGATGCGTAAGAATTATTTAAGGAATGTGCTATGACAGGTGTAAGAGCATCTTATGACTTGGGGCTATTTGGGTGCCCAAGAAGAAGTGGTTGGTGTGTGTAAGAGAATATGCCAAAAGTAGGTTGGTATGATAGATTCTCTTACACTTCTCTTGTGACCGTTATTTTTGGTGGATTCTATGACAAGCTATCATAGTCTATTCTAGGGATGGATGCCTATTCTTGGGATTGCATGTAACAACTGTGTACATGTGGCTTTGTGCATGGGTCTTGTGTTGGAAACAATTGTCTGAAGGAAATTGCTACTCAAATTATGTATTGTCTTTGATGTCACACAATGTCATAGTCCGTAGCAATTCAGTGTTTACCGAGTTCAGTCGGTCGTCAAAGGAAATTCAGCATTTACCGAGTTCAGTCGGTCGTCAAAGGAAATTCAGTGTTTACCGAGTTCAGTCGGTCATCAAAGGAAATTCAGCATTTACCGAGTTCAGTTGGTCGTTAAAGGAAATTCAGTGTTTACCGAGTTCAATCGATCATCAAAGGAAATTCAGTGTTTACTGAGTTCAGTCGGTTATCGAAGGCAAAGGATTGTCAGTGTTTACCGAGTTCCCTCGGTCTCCGAAAGATTGTAGAAAGTTATGGTCACCGAGCACTGTCGGCCCTTGAAGGGTTTTTGCAAATAGAGTTTTCTTAATTCAGCCGACTATTATACTAAATAATGTCGATTTGACAAATCTAAAATCATATAAATAAAAGGTCAAATGTGAAAAATAAACAAGAAATACTGCAGAAGATTTACAGAAGAAAAGATAGGAAAGGTGTGTGCGAATTTGTGAAGGATGTTCAGATATCCTTGAGGTGCAGCACAGATTTATTCAATCAGGAAGGATCACACATATGCAGAACAGAGATCTATAATCAGCAAGGCAGTTGCATTATTTACAGGTCATTTTTCATTGTTACCTTCTTATCATTGTAACAGTGAATTCTAAATCTCTTAACCGAGTTGGTTTAACAACCATATTGTAAATCCTCTAACAAGGTGACAATTCCATTGAATTGTTTTCAAGACCTCTTACCAGGCCACTCCTAGTAGGGTGATTAAATCCTCTAACAAGGTCACACCTAACAGTGTGTTTTGTAACCTTTTACCGGGTTGGCTTCTAACCGGGCATCACTTCAGAAAAGTGAAAATTAGTATCTAGATACATTGGTGGTTTTTCCCATATTGGGTTTCCACGTTAAATCTTGTGTCTCTTGTGTTCTTAATTGCTATCTTAATCATACACCAGTGCTGATGAACATCTAAAAGATAATTTTGCTAATACTTACTGCATCTTCAAAGTTACTGCAATCTATTTACCGAGTACTAAAACAGATAACATTTTAAGATATCCTAAGGGATCTAGAAAGAATTAAAAGGAAGTGTTTTATGGTTGACTGATTCACCCCCCCCCTCTCAGTCACTTCATCCATATTCCATCAATTGGTATCAGAGCATTTGGTGCTTGCAGGAAGGGTTTCAAGGACCTAAGCTAAAGATCAAGATGTCTTACAAGAGGGAAATTCCAAAGCTCAACAGAGATAACTTTTTAGCATGGCAAGGTCTCATGTGACTTCATCTGGCTTCCATTGGTGATTCAGGATGCAAATACATTGATGAAGAATACACAATTCCTAATGGCGCATTAACTGTTGAAGACATTGCAGATAAAAAGACTCACAACACCATGATGATAGACATTGCATCTGCTCTCAGCTATGAAGAATTTGATGATATTAAAGACTGCACTACTGCATATGAAATGTGGATGGCACTGAAGAAAATATATGGTGGTGATGCAAATGTGAAAAGAGCCAAAGCAGAAAGCCTAAGAGGACAGTTTGACAAGATGAATATGAAGGAAGATGAAAACATTGCAAAATATGTTGAAAAATTCAAAGCAAGTGTAAGTGCAATTAGAGCTTCTGGAGGAACAATCTCAGATGAAACTCTTATAAGTAAGGTACTTAGAACATTACTCCCTATCTATGCAATAAGAGTATCAGCTATTTAAGAAAGAAGATGTGAAACAAACCACAATATAACTTTGGATGCTTTAGTTGGAAGATCGACAGCCTTTGAATTAGACAACTATGACAACTATGTTCCTAGTTCCAAAAATATTGAATCAGCATTTGAGGCCAAGGTTTCACTAAAGAAGAACAAGAAAATTAAAGAAGTTCAGTCAGAAAGTGAAGAAGTATCAGAAGAAAGTTCTGATAGTGATCTTGAAATTGTAGAAGCATTACTTGCAAAGAAGTACTCTAGAGGGAAAGGTAAATATAAAGGTAAAACTCCTTTAATCTATTTTTCATGTGAAGAAATTGGACATATTGCAGCTAGGTGCCCAAACAAGCAAGTCAAGGAAGAGAAGAGAAGTCACAAGTACTATGGCAAAAAGAATTTCAAATCATTCAAGGATAAAGGTAAGAAAACATGTTTTATGGCTAAAGATTCTGATGATAGTGAAGAAGAAATTGTCTTTATTGCTATAAAAGATGAATCTGATGATGATGAAGATAAGATGGCACTTATTTCTCATATAAGCAAAGATGATATATGGATAATAGATAGCAGATGTTCACACCACATGACTGGTGACAAGACAAAATTTGAATATCTAGAAGACTGTGACAGTGGTAATGTAAGATTTGGAAACAATGAACCTTGTTGTATAAAAGGAAAAGGAAGAATCTCATTAACCAAAGAAATCATATGTGATAATGCTTATTGGTTTGAAGGACTAAAACATAATCTTCTAAGTGTAGCACAGCTAATCAATATTGGTTTCAAGGTTGAATTCATGAATGGTCAAGCAAGACTGCTGGATGAAAAAGGAAAACTCATTGGATCAGGCAAGAAAACAAAAGGTAACTTATTTTATCTTGATCTCAGTGAATATTCATGCTTTATTGCTCAAATAGAAGAAAGTTGGCTATGGCACAAAAGGTTATGTCATGTGAATTTTGATAACATGATAAAAATAAGCAAATTCAAGAAGGTTAGAGGCATTCCTACTTTGAAGAAACCTGATACTGGTCTATGTAAGAATTGTTAGATTGGCAAAATGAGTAAAACTAGTTTCAAGAGTAAGAACTATCAGTCTAAAGAAATTTTGGAAATTGTGCATACTGATTTATGTGGACCTATTGGAGTACAAAGCTATACTGGAGATAAATTCTTTATTCTTTTCGTTGATGATTATTCTAGAATGATGACTGTCATGTATTTAAGAGAAAAATCAGAAGCATTTGAAAAGTTCAAATGGTACTTAGCAAGAGTGGAAAAGGAAACAGGGAAAAGATTGAAATGCTTAAGATCAGACAGAGGTGGTGAATTCATCTCCCATGATTTTAACAACTTTTGCATTGAAAGAGGAATCAAAAGACAGGTATCAGCTCCTAGAACTCCTGAGCAGAATGGAATAGCAGAAAGAAGAAATAGATCTATTATGGATTGTGCAAGGACTCTAATGATAGAAAAGAACATCGCTATAAAGTACTGGAAGGAAGCTATCAGCACTGCAGTTCATACCTTGAACCGAGTACAATTGAAGAAAGACACATTCAAAACTCCTTATGAATTATGGTATGGCTATAAACCCAATGTAAGTTACATGAAAATATTTGGTAGCAAGTGTTATATCTTAAAAGAATCTAGAAGAAATAAATTTGATGTGAAAAGTGATGAAGGAATATTCCTAGGATATTCTAGTAAAAGCAAGGCATACAAATGTCTGAACTTATCTACTCACAAAGTCATAGAAAGTATACATGTAAAATTTGATGAGTTTGCAGAAAAGACTGAAGAAGAAAGCAAAAGGGAACCTGAGAACTACAGAAGATTTTTTTACATTGAACCTGAAACATTGGCAGACACTACTATCAATAAGGAAACTATATCTACCAAGCCGAGCACAGTTACCGAGTCACAAACCAAGTCACAGGAAGAAGTTCAAACCGAGTCACAGGAAGAAATTTAGACTGAGTCTCAGCCTGAAGTTACCGAGCAAATATCTACCGAGCCCGAGCAACCTGAAGAAGAGATCCTAGAAGACAACAGCATGAATCATTCAAAAGGCAAGGAACCTATACTAGCCAAATATGTCAGAAGACATCATACACCAGATCAAATCATTGGAAACAAATCAGATGGTACTATGACAAGAAGCAAGCTAAAAGGTACATGTCTGCTTACTAACTTTGAACCTAGAAATATCAAAGATGCATTGGAAAATGAAAGTTGGATTGAAGCAATGAATGAAGAATTAGAGCAAATACAAAAGAACAAAACATGGACTCTTGTACCTAGACCTAAAGATAAGAATGTAATTGGAACAAAATGGGTATTCAGGAATAAGCTGAATGAAGATGGTCAAGTATCTAGAAACAAAGCTAGACTGGTATGTAAAGGTTATTCTCAAGAAGAAGGTATAGATTATGGAGAAACTTTTGCTCCTGTTGCAAGATTAGAAGGTGTAAGAACTCTACTTGCTTATGCAGCACACAAAGGATTTAAGGTATATCAGATGGATATAAAATCTGCATTTCTCAATGGAATTCTTGATGAAGAAGTCTACATTGAACAACCAGAAGGTTTTGTTGATCCAGATAAAATGGACATGGTCTGCAGGTTACACAAAATATTGTATGGTTTGAAACAAGCTCCTAGAGCATGGTATGAAAGACTCCATAACTATTTGATTCAGATTAATTTCAAAAGAGCCAATGATAACAGCAATCTGTATATTAAAGAAGGACCGGATGACAAAATTGTATTGGCAGAAATATTTGTAGATGATACTATATTTACAGGGAATGCGGATCAGTGCAAAGAATTTTCAGAGCAAATGAACAAAGAATTTGAAATGTCTATGTTTGGTTTAATAAAATTCTTTGTTGGTCTTCAAATTCAGCAAAGTAAGAATGGTATATACATTACTCAATCTAAATACATTAAGGAAATACTTAAGAAGTTTGGTATGGAAGATTCAAAACCAGTTGGTACACCCATGTGTACTGGACTGAAACTTACCAAAAATGATGATTCAAAAGAATTTGATCAGACCCTATACCGATCTATGATTGGAAAATTATAGTATGTAGTACATACAAGACCTGATATTTCCTTAGCAGTCAGTATAGTAGCTAGATTCTCAGCAAAACCTAAGGAAAATCATATGATGGCAATCAAAAGAATCTTAAGATACTTAAGAGGAACTAAAGAATATGGTTTGTGGTATAAATTTGGAGGCAATCTAGACTTGAAAGTGTTTACTGATGCTGATTGGGCAGGAAACATTGATGACAGAAAAAGCACAAGTGGTGGAGCATTTTTTCTTGGAAAAAGACTAGTATCCTGGACTAGTAAAAAGAAAAATTGCACATCTCAATCCACAGCTGAAGCAGAATATGTTGCTGCTGCAGTAAACTGTTCAAATATTGTTTGGTTTAAACAGTTATTAGAAGGTATGAAGGTTGAAATCAAAGAACCAGTTGTTATATTTTGTGACAATACCAGTGCAATAAACATTTCTAAGAATCCAGTGATGCATTCCAAAACCAAGCACATTGCTATTAAATATCACTTTGTCAGAGAATTGGTGTAGGACAAGGAAATTAGATTAGAATATATTCATACAAAAGAACAGATTGCAGACATTTTTACCAAACCATTACCTAAGGATGCATTTGTGTATCTAAGAGGTAAGTTAGGGGTCATTCCCCTATCCGAGGCTCACTAAATACAATTTTAGTGATGCATCAACCAGAAAATGATTGAAAATCAACCAGTTGATGCAGTATATTCAAGGAATCATTGCATATGAATCAGTACTTGAGGTACATTAATTTACACCGGTAATATGTGAATTTTCTTTGGCATGTGTTTTCAAAGAGGGAGTGTTTGCTATGTCTTTTCTATTACTTCAAAAAAAATTTCAATAGTCAGAAGGAAGAATTTTTAGGATAAAGGAAGTCTGCTGACAGAGGAAGATTTGAATCTGAACCGAGCTAACTCTTTCAAATTTCTTATGCTATAACATATTGTGTTGCCATCAATGCCAAAGAGGGAGATTGTTGGAAATAATTGTCTGAAGGAAATTGCTACTCAAATTATGTATTGTCTTTGATGTCACACAATGTCATAGTCCGCAGCAATTTAGTGTTTACCGAGTTCAGTCAGTCGTCAAAGGAAATTCAGCATTTACCGAGTTCAGTCGGTCGTCAAAGGAAATTCAGTGTTTACCGAGTTCAGTTGGTCGTCAAAGGAAATTCAGCATTTACCGAGTTCAGTCGGTCGTCAAAGGAAATTTAGTGTTTACCGAGTTCAGTCGGTCGTCAAAGGAAATTCAGTGTTTACCGAGTTCAGTCGGTTATCGAAGGCAAAGGATTGTCGGTGTTTACCGAGTTCCCTCGGTCTCCGAAAGATTGTAGAAAGTTATGGTCACCAAGCACTGTCGGCCCTTGAAGGATTTTTGCAAATAGAGTTTGCTTAATTCAGCTGACTGTTATACTAAATAATGTCGATTTGACAAATCTAAAATCATATAAATAAAAGGTCAAATGTGAAAAATAAACAAGAAATACTGCAGAAGATTTACAGAAGAAAAGACAGGAAAGGTGTGTGCAAATTTTTGAAGGATGTTCAGATATCCTTGAGGTGCAGCACAGATTTATTCGATCAGGAAGGATCACACATATGCAGAATAGAGATCTGTAATCAGCAAGGCAGTTGCATTATTTACAAGTCATTTTTCATTGTTACCTTCTTATCATTGTAACAGTGAATTCAAAATCTCTTAACCGAGTTGGTTTAACAACCATATTGTAAATCCTCTAACAAGGTGACAATTCCATTGAATTGTTTTCAAGACCTCTTACCAGGCCACTCCTAGCAGGGTGATTAAATCCTCTAACAAGGTCACACCTAACAGTGTGTTTTGTAACCTTTTACCGGGTTGGCTTCTAACCGGGCATCACTTCAGAAAAGTGAAAATCAGTATCTAGATACATTGGTGGTTTTTCCCATATTGGGTTTCCACGTTAAATCTTGTGTCTCTTGTGTTCTTAATTGCTATCTTAATCATACACCAGTGCTGATGAACATCTAAAAGATAATTTTTCTAATACTTACTGCATCTTCAAAGTTACTGCAATCTATTTACCGAGTACTAAAACAGATAACATTTTAAGATATCCTAAGGGATCTGGAAAGAATTAAAAGGAAGTGTTTTATGGTTGACTGATTCACCCCCCCCCCTCTTAGTCACTTCATCCATATTCCATCATCTTGGTGATTGTGCCCATTTTTGGGTCCAGAGGAGTCTATATATATGATGCTGCTCCTATGGGAGAGATATAACAAATTTAATTCTTGGTGGCTTTGTCTCTCATTTCCTGAAAGAACTTGCATTGCAAGTGTATTGTAATCTTTGTGCTGAAGATAATACATTGTGCAGGTTTTGGAGTGCCAGGGTTTTTTACCGAAAGGTTTTCCCTAGGGTATATCATTGTGTCATTCTCTATTTTTCTGTATGTATGGTATGTGCTTGCAATATCTTTGTTAAAGTAGTTAACGAATCTGAAATTGTAAGGATTTATAAGAATTTGCACAATACTCTCCTATAGAGATTAGCGTAGGAAGCTATTTCCGCACCTGAGTTTCCTTACAAGTGGTATCAGAGCTTGATCAAATTTTGATCCTAGTTGTTGGGTAGGGTTTTTTGAGCTGATCTCAAGTTTGAGTGGGATTTTTTTGTAGAGCATTCTGAATCTTATTTGTAGATTGAGATGACAAGTTCATCATATGGAAGAATGGAGGTGAAGAAATTTAATGGCACTAATTTCAACTTGTGGAAACTCAAGATGGAAGACATGTTGGAAGATCATGACCTATGGGAAGTGACTTCAAGTGCTACAAGACCAGCAACTATAGCTCAATTAGATTGGGATATCAAAGACTGTAAAGCTAAGGGTCTCATAAGACTCTGTTTAACCGATGCAGTCCTTCTGAATGTTCTAGATGAGAAAACCGCAAATAGTTTGTGGGAAAGACTTGCGGCCGTGTACCAGGCCAAATCTCTGGTGAACAAGTTGTTCCTAAGGAAGAAATTGTACTCTCTATGAATGGAGGAAGGTGGATCCTTAATGGATCATTTAAATGCATTTAATCTGCTGGCTACACAATTGACATTAGCTGGTGTCAAGTTAGAGGAGGAGGATCATTGCTACACACTTTTGTGTTCTTTACCAGATTCATGGGACCATCTTGTGATGGCTGTCAGAAGCACTGTAGTCACCTTCAAAATGGATGATGTGGTGTCTTTGCTGCTATCAAAGGAGATGCGGAGAAAGGCTTCCATTTTAGAAAAAGAAGCCCTTGCTATTCGTGGGATATCCACTGAAAGAGGGAAGAAAAATGATAATAAGTCTGACAATAAAGGTAGATCCAAATCCCGTGGGAAGTCAAAGACTTCAAATAAGTCCAAGGCAAAATGTTGGAACTGTGATAAATTTGGGCACTTTCGTAAAGACTGCAAAGAGCCGAAGAAGAAGAAGAAAGGTTCAGATTTAGCTTCAGAAAGATCTCAAGAAGATGGCGATGCATTCATCGCAACTTTGGCAGCCCATGCATCTGATGATGTGTGGTTGGTTGACTCAGGTGCATCTTTTCACATGACCTCTCATCGAAACTGGTTCTCAAAATATGAAGAGTTCAATGGTGGAAAGGTGTACTTGGGTGATGATTCTCACCTAAAGATAGTTGGATGCAGAAGGGTCACTATAAAATTTCTTGATGGATGAGTAAAGGGAATCAATGGAGTTATGCACATTCTGGGTTTGGCACAAAACCTGTTATCTATATGTATGTTGAATGATGTAGGTGTGCAAGTTGTTTTTTTGAAAGAAGGATGCAAGATGATGAGAGGATCGATAGTGCTTGCAAGGGGTACTAGGAGAGGTACCTTATTTCAGCTAGATGCATGTATTCCTCTATGTAATAGCTCTTCATCCTCACCATCTGAACAAGAAGCAAAGAAGTCTGTGGCTATTGGTTCTGATGGTAGTGCAAACACTTTGGAAGCTAAGCTTACTACAGAAAAGACAATGTTGTGGCATATGAGATTTGGCCACATTGGTGAAAAGGGTCTCAGAACCCTGAAAAATAAAAATCTTGTTGAGGGGTTAAATGATTGCAATCTGGAGTTCAACTTCTGCGAACACTGTGTCTATGGTAAACAAAATCATGTTCAGTTTTACTCTAGTTCTCACAAATCTTCTGATGTTTTGGATCTTATTTATTCTGATGTATTTGGTCCTGTAAAAGTTCCTTCAATCTCCAAGTTTGTATTTTTTGTATCTTTCATAGATGATTATAGTAGAAGGACGTGGATTTATTTCCTTAAAAGTAAGACACAAGTCTTTAGTCGGTTCAAGGAATTTAAAGCTCTTGTAGAGAATCAGACTAGTAAGAAGATTAAGTGTGTGAGAACTAACAATGGTGGTGAGTTTTGCTAAGCAGAGTTTGAACAGTTCTGTAAAGAACAAGGTATCAAGAGGCATAAGAAAACTCCTTATACCCCAGAAAAAAATGGAGTTGCAGAGAGAATGAATAGGAAACTGATGGAGAAGGCTAGGAGTATGCTTAGTGGAGCTGGTTTAGAACAAAGGTTTTGGGCCGAAGCTGTGTCCACTGCTTGCTATCTGGTTAACAGATCTCCTACATCAGCCCTTGTTGGTAAGACACCCATGGAGGTGTGGTCTGGTAAGAAGCCTTCAATTAGACATCTTCATGTTTTTGGTTGTGAAGCTTATGCACATGTTCCAGAGGAGAAAAGATCTAAGTTGGAAAACAAAGCTGTTAAATGTATTTTCATCGGATACAATGCTGGTGTGAAAGGATACAAGCTTTGGGATCCTGTGACTAGTAAGGTGTTGTATAATAGAAATGTTATTTTCAGAGAGCTAACATCTTCTCCTATTGTGCTACAACCAGATGAAAAAGAAAAGGAAAAAGATGTTGTTCAGTTGCCTCCTACCCCTGAGAAGATTGAACAAAGAGACCATGTTGGGTCTAATGATGAGGAGAGCTCTAGTAGCTCTGATAGTTCAAAAGAAGAGGAAGAACAACCTCAACCGTAGCCCTTGAGGAGATCCACAAGAGAAAGAAAGAAACTAGAGAGGTTTGGTTATTCTATGTTAGATTCTAGCTATGCCTTTGCTTTGATTACTAACACTAATGAGCCTAGATCTGTGAAAGAGGCTTTGGGCATGGAAGATGCAGGTTCCTGGATTGACGCTATGGATGATGAGATGGCTTCATTGGAGAAAAAAAAAACTTGGGACCTTGTATCTTTGCCTAAAGGGAGAAAATTTGTTGGCTGTAAATGGGTGTTCAAGAAGAAATTCTGTGCAAATGGTAGTGTTGAAAGGTACAATGCTAGATTGGTTGCAAAGGGGTATTCACAGGTAGAGGGAATAGATTATGGTGAAATATTCTCTCCTGTTGCAAAGTTGACATCCATTAGATTTCTGTTATCTCTTGCTACATCATATGATTTAGAGATAGAACAGATGGATGTGAAGACAACTTTCCTTCATGGTGATTTGGAGGAAGAGATTTATATGTCACAGCCTGAGCACTACATTGTTAAAGGTAAAGAATCCTTAGTTTGTAGATTAAAGAAATATCTATATGGTTTGAAGCAATCTCCTAGGATGTGGTACCTTAAGTTTGATGCCTTTGTGTTGTCAATTGTATTTGTAAGATCAAAATCAGATCATTGTGTTTATTTCAGAGTTGAAAATGATCACCTTCTTATTGTTGCATTATATGTTGATGATATGTTGCTATTTGGGAAGGGTAAGGGTATGATTTCTGATTTTAAATCTCATTTGTTAGCACAATTTGAGATGAAAGATCTTGGGGCAGCTAGGTACATCTTGGGTATGGAAATTAGTAGAGACAGGTCTAACAAAAAACTTTGGTTGAGTCAGAGTAAGTATGTGAAGTGTGTGTTGGACAGGTTCAGCATGGCAGATTGTAGACCACTATGTGTTCCTATTTCTGTGGGAACAAAGTTATCTATAGATGATTGTCCAAAATCTCCTAGTGAGGTGGAGGACATGAGTAGAGTACCTTATGCTAGTGCAGTTGGTAGTCTTATGTACGTTATGGTCTGTACTAGACCAGACATTGCCTAAGTAGTGGGAGTCCTGAGTCAGTTTATGGCTAAACCTGGATGGGTACATTGGGATGTAGTTAAGTGAGTATTTAGATATTTGAGGGGTACATCAGATTACTCCATATGTTATCATGGTAACTCTTCTGGATCTCCACATTTAGGTTTTATTCATGGGTTTGTGGATTCAGATTGGGCAGGTGATATTGACAACAGGAGATCCACCAGTGCTTATGTGTTCACTATGTTTGGTGGTGCCATCAGTTGGATGAGTAAGCGACAACCTATGGTTGCTTTATCCACTATAGAAGCTGAGTACATGGCTGCTACTCATGCTTGTAAAGAAGCCATTTGGCTTAGAAGATTGTGTTCTGATGTTGGTGTTGATGCAGAATAGATTACTATTTGGTGTGACAGTTAGAGTGCTATTTGCCTTACAAAGAATCCAACTTTCCATGCCAGAATGAAGCACATTGATGTGCAGTTTCACTTTGTGAGAGATATGGTGGAAGATGGAAAGGTAAATTTGGAGAAGGTAGATACTATGACGAATGTTGTAGATGCATTAGCAAAACTAGTGGGCACTGAGAAGTTCAGATGGTGTTTGGAGTCTATGGGCCTTTTGGCCTATAGCGGTTAAAGTTCCTATTATGTTCCTGTTGCTCTTACAAGGTGTTTGACAAGTGGGAGAATGTTAGGAATAAGGTGTCTCAACCTTGGATAATTCCTATTCTTATTATTTGTTTTGTAAATGTATTTTTTTTGCAAATAATGTAATTAAGTGTGAGTGTACATGTCTAGCTGGCATGTTGATATGTCGGCATCTTGTGCGTAAGGAGATCATGACTGAAATAGTCATGATGGATTCTTATGATGCGTAAGAACTATTTAAGGAATGTGCTATGACAGGTGTAAGAGCATCTTATGACTTGGGCCTATTTGGGTGCCCAAGAAGAAGTGGTTGGTGTGTGTAAGAGAATATGCCAAAAATAGGTTGGTATGACAGATTCTCTTACACTTCTCTTGTGACCGTTATTTTTGGTGGATTCTATGACAAGCTATCATAGTCTATTCTAGGGATGGATGCCTATTCTTGGGATTGCATGTAACAACTATGTACATGTGGCTTTGTGCATGGGTCTTGGTGGTTGTGCCCATTTTTGGGTCCAAAGGAGTCTATATATATGATGCTGCTCCTATGGGAGAGATATAACAAATTTAAGTCTTGTTGGCTTTGTCTCTCATTTCCTGAAAGAACTTGCATTGCAAGTGTATTGTAATCTTTGTGTTGAAGATAATACATTGTGCAGGTTTTGGAGTGCTGGGGTTTTTTACCGAAAGGTTTTCCCCAGGGTATATCATTGTGTCATTCTCTATTTTTCTGTATGTATGGTATGTGGTTGCAATATCTTTGTTAAAGTAGTTAACGAATCTGAAATTGTAAGGATTTATAAGAATTTGCACAATACTCTCCTATAGAGATTAGCATAGGAAGTTGTTTCCACACCTGAGTTTTCTTACATTTGCAAGGTTAGACCCATGGTTAAAGAGAAAGGTCACAAAGTTATGGACATGGTTAAGCTAGTGGTTGGCATGACTTCAAAAGTTAAAATAGTAGCTAGGATATGGGGATTATGAGGTCATAAATTTAGAGGTGCATTATGTAAATTGTAAGTCCACTTTCATATATGTACTTTTTCAAATAAAAATGATTTCTTTTGAAAGATGATGAAACATATCACATTATTTGAAAATGCATAAATCATTTTACATTCATTTAAACATATAGTATTAGACACCATCAATAGATAATTATTATAATATTTTATATTGATATAAAAGTATAATTTATCTTTTATTAAAAAATAATAGATATTTGATAGAAGACTTATATGTCAATATAAATGAAATACTTAACATTACACTAGTTGCAAAGACTTGATTCTCTCTTCTTTAGGTTTGATCTATAAGTTGGATAAGAGAAATTGGATCATTGATATCAAGTATTGTCATTGTAGTTGCAAATCTTTGTGTCCAAGAGCTCATCACCATTCAATAATAGACTATAGAAGGGACAACATTTTTGTAGTGAATGATCTAGGGTAACTATGTGGTGAAGGATGACTTGGATTAGAAGTGTGGGTCTTGTAACTATGTGTAAAGCTAACTTGAGAAAAAAAAATAAAAACAATTCAATTTTATTTATGATAAGGTTTTTTTATCCACCATGTGAATTTCACTTTGGTACTATGGTGAAAATATTTTTGTGTCTTGAAGGAAGCAACAAACTGATCTCATCTCAATGGCATGAAATACAAAGAGTTATGACATTTGATCTTGAACTTTGGTTGTTCAACCTTTCTATTTTTTGAGGTCTCAGGGGCTACTAAAAATACATATAACCATTATAAACAATATGAAAAGACTAGTTCTCGTTATAAGCTTCCATATTAATTTTTTCATATTGATGTATGCACAAGAGAAAGCTTTTGACAATGCATATATATTTTCAAGTGGTCATAGACCACCATGAAACTGTATGCTTTCTTAGGGGCCTTCCAATGCTTAATAATAGATATGGAATAGTTAGATAAGGAGTTTATGCTTGCTCTTTTGGATTTTTCAATCTATTTAAGATTTTTTTGTTATTTTTTCTATAGTTTATATAGTTTAACAATCTTTGTATACATATTTTTGTATAGTTGTGTCTTGTTATACTCACATATGTGATGTTTGTTTTTAAAATAAACACGTTGTTAGATATACATTGATGGTAGGAGAAAATAATTAGAAATATTATTTTCATTTATGTTGATGCATAACTAATGTCAAGATGATTTATTATTGATGTCAAAGGAGGTTTATTTAGCAAATAGTTATTGGGTCTCTAAGATAAATACTTGAATTTTAAGGTTTTACTGGCCTATGTATTAATAATCAAATAAATTTATTATGTGTTTTAGTTGACTGACCAACTTCAGAAAATAAATAATGGAGGAATTAAAATCAATTTATTTATGAGAAAAAGTTGTATGATGTCATTGGTGAAACTAAATTAAAATTATTATTTTCATTTGAGGTTGAACTCTTAGGTGAAAAGGAATGATTGGGATATAAATAAAAGATAAAGCTAAGGTAAAGACATCAAGATATTTAATTAAATATCTTTTAGATTTAAAGTTGGTTTGGAGTAGACTTTAGAGCATTCTAATAGGAGATTTTTGGAGGTGATTTATATTAGGCCTATAGAAGACCTAAGAGTAGATTTATGAAACATATTGGAGAGAATATTTTAGCAGATTTAATAAGAAGATTACAATAGATTTATGAAGACATAGTGAAGATGGGAAAATTTATGACAACCTTATGGGAAGATTATGAAGATATTATGAGTAGAATTTTGAAGGATTTATAGAAGATTTTGAAAGTGATTTATAGGAGATTGGTTAGAGTAATTTTTGAGGAATACAAAGACTATTGTGATTGAGGTTGGTACCTCAAATTAGAGAGGTTGGAAACTTATATCAAAATATATTGTTATCTCTTTTTGAGATAGTGCTTAGTTATGGGGATTGGGGTTTTTAGTGGTTTGGTGCCTAAAAATCATCAAGTGTGTATTAGTGTCTCCTTTAGGTTGGTGCCTAAAAACTTTACAAGAGAATTTTTATGCAAGAAATATTTTATCTTGATTTTATCTTATAAGGTTTCCATGTAAATGATGAGTTCATTTTGTGTTCTTCTTATTATCAATATTGTGAAATTGATGATATCATGATTGTTAAGCTAATGCAGGAGCATCTCAGGTCCTTGGAAATCGTATGTCACTAAAAAGAATTTGGAGTTCTTGTCTTTTTTGCTTAGTTTCTACTTTGACCGAGTTGGTTGGTTTCCTTTGGTTACTAAGTGTGGTTGGTTATCTCCTGGGCAGTCAGTTATTTCACTGGCGCTCGACATTGTCTATCTACTACTCGGTTATCCTTCTTACCGACGGGTTTAGTTTTATTTCCTGTTGTGGCCAACTTGTGCATTTATATTGGATCACAGACTTAATGTTTGTATCCATCATTGTGAAGTGTGTGGTCCTAGATTTGACCGTTACTTCCATTAATTGTGGATCTGAAGGTTGACTCAGCTCGATAGCTTCTTGTATAAATGTAGATATTTGGTGGTAGTTTAGGAGTTAGTTTTGATAGATGATAGAAGGCATTATATTAGATATTTCTAAGATCCTCACATGTTTGAGGAATTTTATAATTTATTGTAATATCAGGCCCTAACCAGGAAGGCCTTACAGCCAGACATGTATGGTTCAAATTGATGATGAATACATGACTGATCTGGCATTCTCTCTCCCACTCTTGTTGTTCGTTGCTTCCGCATGTGTGTTTCAAGCTTGGATCATTAGGGTGCTCCATCCTTTAGACCCTCTTTCTTTTTTGTCTTGTGCCAGGTGATATCAAAGCGAGATGAGATCTTGATCTAGGTCTACGGATCTAGGTTTGCAGGTTCCTCTTGAAGCCCTAGTTGAATTGTTGTGGGGTATCAGATTGCGATCTGACCTACAATTGTAGAGGGTTGTCAAGATGGTTTGTGGGAGGTGAGATGTAGATCCAGGATTTCCAGATATGCTAAGACAAATTGCTGCTAGGTTAGAAGTAGTGGAGATAGCCCAAAGAAGAGGCAGACATCTTGAAGATGTTAGTGATGATGAGATTGAAGAAGAATAGGTGAATGCAGAACCTGGTCCTATTATGGATCAAGGTGAAGAAAGATTTTTGAAGGCTTTGACAAGTCTAATGTCAACACCACATTTCAATCCCCCTGAGGATAGTGGAAAGATGGATTTTGATGAATTGGTGGACTGGATCATTGAGATGGAAAAGTATTTTGAATATGAAAATATCCCTGAGGATAAGAAGGTAAAGATTGCAAGCACAAAGTTTAAAAGTCATGCATCCTTATGGTGGGAACATCTACAATTGGATCAGAAAAGGAAAGGAAAAGATAAAATCAAGGTATGGTGTAAAATGGTTAATAAGTTGAAAGGAAAGTTCTTACCCTATGATTATCATATTAAGCTAGTTTGGCGAATGCAAAGTTTTAGATAGAAAGATAGCTTGGTAAAAGAGTATAATAAGGAATTCTATATATTAGATATTAGATCTGGACATGGTGAAGATGATGTGGAAAGAATCGACAGATACCTAAATGGTTTGAGGGTTTCCATCCAAGAGGAGATTAGCATGGTCAAGTTGGAGAACATTGAAGAGGCTTATCAATTTGCTTTGAAGGCCAAGGAAAAATTAAACAAGAGACATGAACAAAGATAGAGAGGTCAAGGTGGTAGATTCCCTAGGGGAAGAGGTAGATCTAATGGTGAAAATGGTATATTTGAACTAGAAAGGAAAAATCTAGACAAAGGCAAGACCAAGTGGAAAGGTGAAAGTTCTAGAGGCAGTGGTAGTAACTACCAAGGTGGTTATGGCAGAGGAAGTTTCCAAGGAGCTTGTTATAACTCTGAAGAAGAAGGGCATAGATCTTTTGAATGTACGTAAGTTATTAAGAAGGCTAGTAGTAGTAGAAATGCTTTGGTGCAAGAAGAGTCACTGAATGAACCTAAGAAAGAAAATAACTTGATGGTAAGGAGGGCACTATGGAATGAAAGCAAGAAGGAAGATCTGATAAGGAAAAGTTTGGTCAAAACTAGATGTAGAATTTCTGACAAAGTTTTGAAGGTAATCATTGATAGTGGTAGCTTAGAGAACCTAGCATTAGAAGAGATGGTCACAAAATTGCAGTTGCAAAGGTTGGTACATTCGAAGCCCTATCAGATTTCATGGATCAAAGATGAACATACACTCCTGGTAAGTGAACAATGTTATGTGAATTTGAAGATTGGAAAGTATTATGATAAGGTTTTATGTGATATCATGCCTATGGATTGTTGTCACATTCTTTTGGGTAGACCTTGGCAATATGATAGACATGCTATATATGATGGGTGATTGCATAAGTATACTATTGTGGCTGATGGAAAGAAACAAATCTTGTTACCTTTGATGGAAGAACCCGTTAGTAATGTTTGCACATGTGTGAAAGTTTGTTTGATGGAAGGAAGGAAATTTGTAAACTCTTTGAAGAGGAATGATGTATGTTTTGTTGTGATTCCTAATAAGCTGAGTAAGAAAATAGAGGATAATGTCCCTGAGGAGATTGATAAGTTACTCATCGAGAATAGTGATATCATTTTTGATAATGTACCTAATGGTTTGACACCAAAAAGAAGCATTGATCATTGTATGGATCTAATCCTTGGAGCTAGTTTACCGAATAAGGCACCTCATCAGTTGACACCTACCAAGAATTAGGAATTGAACTGACAGATTGAAGAATTACTAGAGAAAAGTTTGATTAGAGAAAGTTTGAGTCCTTGTTTAGTACCTACTATATTGGCACTGAAGAAGAATGGAGAATGGAGAATGTGTACTGATTCCAGAGCAATCAATAAGATAAAAGTGAAGTATCAGTTTCCTATACTAAGAATGGATGACATAATGGATAGTTTGATTGGAGCAAAGTATTTTACAAAGATTGATTTGAAAAGTGGGTATCATCAGATCAGAATCAGAGAAGGTGATGAATGGAAGACTGCTTTCAAGACAAAAGAAAGTTTGTATGAGTGGTTGGTTATGCCTCTTCATTTAACTAATGCACCGAGTAGTTTTATGAGCTTGATGAATGAAGTTTTAAAGAAATTCTTGGGTAAATTTGTGATTGTATATCTTGATGATATTCTGATATTTAGTAAGACCAGAGAAGAACATTTTTTGTAAGTTAGACAAGTTTTGCAAAGATTGAAAGAGGAAAAGTTGTTGATAAATCTAAAAAAGTGTTCATTCATGAAGGAAGAGATTGTGTATTTGGGATTTTTTATTTTAGCTGATGGTTTGAAGATGGATCTTGAAAAGGTTGAAGCTATTTTGAATTGGCCTACACCTATGATTGCTAGTGAGAGAAGATCATTTCATGGTTTGACAAATTTTTACTGAAAGTTCATAAGGAATTTTAGTTCAATTTGTAATGCTATGAATGAGACTATGAGAGGAGACAAAAGAGAATTCAAGTGGACACATGGAGATGATAGAATTTTTGAGGCCCTAAACTAGAAGTTTGCTAAGTTACCTATTTTGGCATTACTTGATTTCAGTAAAGTATTTCAAGTAGAATGTGATGTAAGTGGAAGTGCAATCGGAGCTATGTTGAGTCAAGAAGGTAAACCTGTTGCTTTCTTTCTTGAAAAGTTGAATGATGCTAGAAGGAAATATTCTATGTATGATCAAGAATTCTATGCTATTGTTCAAGCACTAAAGAAATGGAGACATTATTTGATACCGAGTGAATTTGTGTTGTATACTGATCATAAGGTTTTACAATATTTGGGTAGTTAGACTAAGTTGAATTAAAGACATATGAAATGGCTTGAGTATTTAGTTATACATTTGTGATAAAGCATAAGAGAAGAGTCACTAACTAAGTTGTTGATGCATTGAGTAGAAGAAGATCTTTGATGATCAAGATGAAAATTGAAGTTCTTGGTTTTGATGAGATGAGAGGTTTGTATGAAAATGACCCTGATTTTTCTGAGCCATGGAGAAAGTGGAGAGTACCTATTCAAGATCAACAAGTCACTAAATGGAATGAATATTTTATTCAAGAAGGTATGTTGTTTAAAGGTATTCAGTTATGTATACCGAGGGGAGTGATGAAATCTAATTTGATAAAAGAGAAACATAGTAGTGGTTTGGCTGGATATTTTGGCACTGATAAAACATGGAATTTACTTAAAGAGAAGTACAATTGGCCGTAGTTGTATAGAGATGTTCAAAAATTTGCTAAAAGTTATGGAGTTTGTTAGGTTGCAAAAGGAGTAAGTCAAAATACTGGATTGTATACACTGATTGTTGTTCCGAAGAAACCTTGGATTGACATCAGTATGGATTTTGTTCTTGGCTTACCGAAGACAATGAGAGGTAATGATTCTATATTTGTTGTTGTGGATATATTTTCTGAGATGGCACATTTTATACCTTGTAGAAAGACATCAGATGCAGTACATGTAGTAGATCTTTTCTTTAAGGAAATTGTCAGATTGCATGGATTACTGAGGAGTATTATCTCTGACTAAGACAATAAATTTATTGGTTATTTTTGGAAAACACTTTGGAAGAAATTTGGCACTAAGTTGAAGTATAGTTCTACATTTCACCCACAAACTGATGGACAAACTGAAGTTGTGAACATAAGTTTGGGAAATCTTTTGAGATGTTTAGTTGGAGATGCACCAAGTAATTGGGATTTTGTGTTAGCACAAGTAGAGTTTGCATATAACAATTCAATGAATAGAAGTACTGGAAAGACACCATTTGAGATTGTGAATGGCACACAATCGAGAGGAATATCTAATTTGAGAGACATTGCTGATGAGAATAAGAGAAGTGTTGAAGGAGTAAAGTTTGTTGATTATATGAAGACATTGCATGAAGATGTGAAGCTAAAGCTAGAAGATAGTAATCAGAAATACAAAGACAGAGCTAATAGATCAAGAAGACATAAAACTTTTGATGTTGGTGATGAAGTGATGGTTCATTTGAAGAAAGGTTGATTTCCTATTGGAACATATGGAAAGATGAAGATGAAGAAGTTTGGACCTTGCAAGATTATGAGGAAATTTGATAGTGGAAATGCATATGAAATTGAGTTACCTGATGACATGGACATATCACCAATTTTCAATATTGCTGATTTATATGAGTATCATGAACCTGATGAAGAAGTGACGGTATTGACAGAATATCCTAAGAAGTAAAATGATGAAGTTGAATAGATTTTGAAGGAAAGAGTTGGAAAGAGTACAAGAGGAAAACAATACATGGAATATCTAGTTAAGTGGAAGAATAGACCGATGGAAGATAATTCTTGGATTGCATAGTCTGAGTTGGATGTAGCTTGGACTAGACCTATCAAATGATTTGGAGAATCATTTCAAAACAACCCCAGGTGTCTGATGTAGGAGCATCTCGGGTCCTTGGAAATCTTGTGTCACCAAAAAGAATTTGGAGTTCTTGTCTGTGTTGCTTAGTTTCTGCTTTGATCGAGTTGATCGGTAGTTGGTCACTTTCCTTTGGTTACCAAGTGTGGTTAGTTATCTCTTGGGTGGTCAGTTATTTCACTAGTGCTTGGTGTTGTCTGTTTGTTGCTCAGTTATCTTGCTTACCGATGGGTTTAGTTTTATTTCCTGTGGTGGCCAACTTGTGCATTTATATTGGATCATGGAATTAATGTTTGTATCCATTGTTGGAAATATTCAGGGATTAACTAAGTTACTGAGAGGGGAGGGGTGAATCAGTAACTTCAAATTTTCTTACAATTATAGATGTATTAACATATAGTTCACTTTTTCTTTATGCATATAGAAAGCATGGAACTTAAAAGCATTCACAACAATGACACATAGATTTGGTTACCCAGAAACCTTCCAAAAAGAAAGTAAAACTGGGGTGGGGATGAAACCCACAAAGCTTTAGTACTGCAGAATAAAGTTGGCCGGTTAAGGCTTACAATTTGATCACTTCTGATGATCTGCCCTGTTAGGAGCAATAAGGATTGCTAAATCCACCTTGTTAAAGGATTTACAAACATACAATGAAGTATGCACTCGGTAAAGAGATTTTACAACAGACTGTTAAGTCTACCTGGTTAAAGGATTTTAGTACTGATTCACCTGTTAGGATGAAATAGTAGATCTCTTGCTTTGCAACTAGATTGCTGATTGAGATTCGCTGAATGTACTGATCACCTTCTATGATGAATTTGTCTCTGTTGTTCCCTATACTGCTGTAGCCCTTTGTAATTCGCTTATCTCTGCTTTTTCCTTTTATTCATATACATACTCATATAATTACATCTTGACATTTTTACAACATTGTTTATATACAAGTCTAAACAATTAATTACAATTACAAAGTCAGCTTGAAAAATAAACATAAGTGCCACTAAGTCAGCCCAAGTATGGTTACACGGTTCCTGCAAACTAACTCGGTGACTTTCTGATACTCGGCGTCCACTGCATTACTCGGCATCGTCATGCACTTGGTAGAAGTGAAGGCACGGTTCATACTAACCACTCGGTAGGTTTTGAACTCGGTAAATACTGGTGACTCGGTAGACACAATGTTACTCGGTTTACACTGTCCTGCTCGGTTTGCATTATCTTGATCGGTTTTCACTGTTTTGCTCGGTTTACACTGTTCTGCTCGGTTTGCACTGTTCTGCTCGGTTTGCACTATTCTGCTTGGTTTGCACTGTTCTGCTCGATTTGCACTATTCTACTCGGTTTGCACTATTCTGCTCAGTTTGCACTGTTCTGCTCGGTTTGCACTGTTCTGCTCGGTTTGCACTATTCTGCTCGGTTTGCACTGTTCTGCTCGGTTTGCACTATTCTGCTCGGTTTGCATTGTTCTGCTCGGTTTGCACTATTCTGCTCGGTTTGCACTGTTCTGCTCGGTTTGCACTCAGAATGCAAATAAGTGTTGTCACTAGTGGCAATTCTTCTTAATGCCAATAATCTCCCCCTTTGGCATTAGTGACAAAAACACTTATTGTTCAAAACTTATATACATGAATCATACTAAGAAATTTTTTTTTGTCTTTGTCATAGGGCTTTATACATTATCTCCCCCTTTCAATGTGCTGACTTTTTCTTCTATACAAATCTCCTTCTATATGTGCTGACTTTTTCTTTTATACAAATCTCCTTCTATACATATCTCCCCCTTTTTGATAATAATGCCAAAGGTGTTTATACAAGTGATTTACAGAGAGAATCCAAAATTTGATAGAAAATCAGAATGTACCTTCATGATTAGTGCCAGGGTTCTGTCCCAATTTTCTTGCAGAATCTTGCACGTTTGGATTGCAATTTGGACTTTTGCAGAGAGTTCAATCATGTGATCTACTATAGAGAACTGATTGTCATGAATCAATGTTTTGGAATGTTCAATGTGCTTATACATTGTATTCATGATGGGAAGGATCATGTTCTGGATGTCTAGCAGTGTGGACCGGATCCTTGTGTCTTCTTTCAGTAGATCTGACTGCATATTTGATAGGTATGAGACTTTCATGTGATGAGCAGAGCTTGAACTTGGTTCAAGTTGCAACTTCTGTATGCTAATCTTCATATCCTCATCCATTTTATTCATTTTATCCTTAACATCCTTTGTGAACTCGACAATATTGCATAGTCTGGCCAAAAGAGAGGTGACATTCGAATAGGTGGATTCAATATTTGACAAATCTGAAGACAATTCCACTTGATTAATAGCTATGTGCTGAGCAATGTGCTCAAGCACTTTATTGTTGAATCTCTTCTCGGCTCTTTCAACTAACTTTTTTGTCCCAGATGAATCCTCATTGTATTTATTTACTGCTTCAGCTAATTGTAGCAAAACATGTTGAGAGGAGTCTACTTTAATACCTAATGCATCAGACAAAATGTCTTTAGCATCTTTAATGATTTGATATTCCTTGTCTCTCTCCTCTTTAAGCTTCTTTTGCTTTGCTTTCCTTTGGAGGATTTCACCTATATTTTGCATTTGGTCCGTTGATAGATTTGCAAAATCTAATGTTGGAATCTCTATTTCTTCATCTAGGTCTATATCCTCTACTATATTCTTACCCAAAAATTTTATACTCGGTAGAGCCTTAGGCTTATCTGTACTTAATGCCTTAGTAGTAGTGACAATAGACATAGTTGGACTGGCTATAGAGATTGGCACACTGTCTATTGGAGAACTTAAAATATTTACACTTGTAGAATAAAAAATTGGAATACTTACTGCTAGAAAACTTGATGAAATGGGAGACTGCAACTCGGTAGAAGAAATGGTGGTTGCTTCTGTTGTTGCTATAGGTGATTGGACAAAAGTTGAAGTTGTCACAACCATGCTTGAAGGTGTCTCCGGGCTAGATGTAGAAACTTTTACTGGAGAGGTAGGAAGTGATGCAATGACTTCTGCTGCTATCCTCATAGTATCATCCACCTCAGTGGCTTCTTCTTGTTCATCACTGTCATCTTCAATATCTTTTATTATTACTGTTTCAATACTCGGTTGGTGAAGATGGTATATGTTCTTCCATGTGGCATTTGCAGCCTTCACAACTGATTCAATATTGTTGATTAGAATCAAACAAGTATTGAACCTTAGTGTCATCTTATTTTCATTTTCCTTTAATGCCTTCTTTACTTCATCATTTTTCAAGCTCGACATTAACTGTCTCAGGGTTTGATCAAATATGTCTATCACAGTTTGCTTTGCATTGCTCCATCTCATTTTTATTGGATTTAATAAGACTGCTGGAACCTGTGGGGCTATTTCATCAGGAGAGTATTTCCACTGTCCCATCTTTTCAATAACAACATCTTCTATTTCCTTCTGTTCTATTTCTGATCTGGTTTCATATTTAAAAGATTTTATGTTACTTACTCCAAATTCTGATCTGTCTCTAAAAAGTTTGATCCTCTCTTGAAAGTTTAGAGGAGGCCTTTTGAATACTATATCTTTGTCTGCCTTATCTTTATCTGCCTTACCTCTTGCACTTCTTGTAAATACAGCAATGGGAGGCTTAGGTGCCTTAGTGATAAAAACCTTTCCTTTCTTCTTTGTAGGTTCTAGTTCCTCTGTTTTCTCATCCTTTTCCTTTTCTTCTTCATCGTTATCTTCTTTGTCCTCAGTTAGCATTTGCATTTTGGCTATCCTCTTCTTTCCTTTGTTTACCGCCTGTGGAAGTTTTATGCTTAATTCAATTCTCACCTTTGCTTCATCATATGTTCCAAAATATGGAGCTTTGGGATTAACAGGCTGATTAAGAAGGGCTTCAATGATATTCTTGGTTTCATCAATATTTACCTCATAAGGAAGAGGTTTTACATATACAATCCTCGGTTTAGCTGCTTGAATATATACATTGTCACAGTCTACCATGAAACAAATGTCATCCTTGTAATCCTCCACCAACTTTTGTGGAATCCAAAATCTGTCATTCATTTTCTCTTTGAAAGACTCAAAATAACTGTCCATGATGCTTTCAAAATTTTCACCCATTTCTGAGATGTATTCATTTATCTCATAAAGGACTGGCACATCTTTTCTCCATACAACTTTTCCTTTGGAAGGGAAAAATTTTTGAACATAGAAGAATAAACAGACCAGTAGGGATCCAAACTTACATGGATTGTTTTTGGAAGTTTGAATGCTTTCCATGTTCTTGTTAAACTGTTTTAACAATAAATCTGCAAGGTCAAATGATAAGTTGTTCTTGACCACTTTGTATGCTAGGTCAATAGCTTCACAGGAGACACTATTCTGTCGACTTGAACTGTATATCTTATGGGCAATAATGTGTGTACCAAACTTTAGTTCAGCATCGGTAATGCTACTAACTTTCATGCCTCTGCTGTCCCACTCGGCTAGGGTTTTCTTTTCCAGTTTTGACCGACCTAGGGTTTTGGTAGTTTTTTCTTTGTTCAACATGGGAAGACTGGTGCTTTGATGAATCATCTTCTTGGTGATCTCTATGGGTTGCTCAAGCCAAATCTTGCCATCATGTATATGGCTGAGAATGTATCTAACCCATTTCTCTCGAAAGTTTTGAGGCAAATGTACAATGTGAACTAATCCCTTATCTTCCAGATGTTTGTGCTCGGGTTTCAGAATACCATCCACACACAGTTCTTCATGCACAATATCTAGTTCTAGGTTTCCCATTTCATGAATTGCACAGTTGAAATGATTGCGAATATCGTTAATAAGTAGTACCTTAGGAGGAATTTGAGATTGAGCTCCGTTCAGGTCTAGGGCTACTGCAATTGCAGGCACGATCTTGAAATCTGGTGCTCTCCATTCCCCTTGGACTAACATTTCGGATCCTTTCTTCACTGAGGTGCTGGATGATGCCATGGTAGCTCACAAAAAATTCTTTTCGCAAAAGGTATTTGAGTCGCTGGATTGCTCTTGAAGTTTTTTGCTCTCAAAGTGCTAAAATTCGCGGTGAGAAATGAGTTCAATTTCTTGCCTTTTGTTTACAACTCTGTCATTAATGCTCAGTACAAATTAGGGTATGAATTCTGACAGACTGTCACCCACTAAGAATTAATTGCTCAGTGAAGACTTCGCAACTCGGTGAACTCAAGAATTCATATTGCTCCGACCTCGCTTGATAAAGACTAATACTGACCTTGTTCGGTAAAGACTGGTACCGACCTTCCTGTGATCTTACTGCATCTTGTATGCTGATTTAGATCTTTCTTTTAATTCGGTTCTGGAACTGCTTGAAGTTTGTCTATGAGAATACAGTTCCAGTGCTTTCTTGGAAATTTAGTTTGAGTCGGTAGAGCCACCCATTCCATTACTTGGACTGGTTTGCTCGGTAGATTTAGGAATCCACTTTTGTCTCACCTATTTCCTAACCTTAGTTGCTTCATTCTTCTTTCCATCTTCAACTTCACTAGCATTCATGCAGTTTCTGGCTATGTGACCGAGTTTAGTGCATTTGAAGCATCTTATGGTAGTATCTCTTTTCCTTAGATGATGTTTTATGTAGTTCATGCCAATGTGTCCATATTCTCCACAGTAATGACATCTACACCAGGTGTTGTAGTCCCATCCAAACATTGCTTTCATAATTTGTTCTGCTGGATTGAATGTCTTGGATCTGCACTTGGATGCTTTGTGACCTTGTTTGTTGCACTTGTGACAATTACCTCTGAATCTTGGTTTTTCCTTGCATTCATTTGCTTTGTGACCATGTTGATTGCAGTTGTAGCATTTTCTATTGAATTCTTCTTTTTCATTGTTCCAACATTTATTTGAAGTATGTCCTATTTTACCACAATGATTACAAGTAGGTTTTTGATTTCTTTTAGTACCTTGCTTAGAAGATTCACCTTCTCCTTTGTATCCAAGTCCTGCTTTTCCTTTCTGCCTATGCAGATTTTGCTCATACAGCTGATTCAAGTCTTCTTGGCTTTTCAGCATTCCTTCATTGATTTGTTTTTCGGCGTTTAGGTCATCCACCAATCTTAGATTGATTTCCTTTTCAGATCTTAGTTCTTCTCTTGTGTTTTCTATTTCTGATCTTAGATTCAAAATTTCCTCATTTGTATGGGAGATCTGATCAATTAGGTTTTCTAGCTGAAGGGTTTTATTTTGGACTTCATTGTTCCTTCCATCTAATTCATCTTTCAACTTGTTTCTTTGTTCTAAGATCTCACAAAATCTTGTTGAGTGTAGCTCTTGTTCTCTTTTTAATTTTCTCACTTCTTCTTGCAGAGACCCATTCTTTTCTAGGAGTTCTTTGACAGCATTGTTTGCTTCATCTGAGCTATTTGAGGGAAAAAGATCTTCAACCTTTTCTTCAATGTAATTCTGATCATTCATCTGATTTGCAAGTTCCTTCCTTCTTCTTAGGGATTGGGAAAGATGTTCTTTTGCTTCCTTGAGTTTAGCTATGGCCATTTCCAGATCTAGCTTTTCATTTTCAATCACCTTGTTCAGTTTGAATACCTCCATTGTCCTGGATCTTTGCTCAAGCTAGTTAAGCTTTATCTTGAGAACCAACAAAGCTCTGATACCAATTGTTGGAAATATTCAGGGATTAACCGAGTTACTGAGAGGGGAGGGGTGAATCAGTAACTTCAAATTTTCTTACAATTACAAATGTATTAACATATAGTTCACTTTTTCTTTATGCATATAGAAAGCATGAAACTTAAAAGCATTCACAACAATGACACATAGATTTGGTTACCCAGAAACCTTCCAAAAAGAAAGTAAAACTGGGGTGGGGATGAAACCCACAAAGCTTTAGTACTGCAGAATAAAGTTGGCCGGTTAAGGCTTACAATTTGATCACTTCTGATGATCTACCCTGTTAGGAGCAATAAGGATTGCTAAATCCACCTTGTTAAAGGATTTACAAACATACAATGAAGTATGCACTCAGTAAAGAGATTTTACAATAGACTGTTAAGTCTACCTGGTTAAAGGATTTTAGTACTGATTCACCTGTTAGGATGAAACAGTAGATCTCTTGCTTTGCAACTGGATTGCTGATTAAGATTCGCTGAATGTACTGATCACCTTCTGTGATGAATTTGTCTCTGCTGTTCCCTATACTGCTGTAGCCCTTTGTAATTCGCTTATCTCTGCTTTTTCCTTTTATTCATATACATACTCATATAATTACATCTTGACATTTTTACAACATTGTTTATATACAAGTCTAAACAATTAATTACAATTACAAAGTCAGCTTGACAAATAAACATAAGTGCCACTAAGTCGGCCCAAGTATGGTTACACGATTCCTGCAAACTAACTCGGTGACTTTCTGATACTCGGTGTCCACTGTATTACTCGGCATCGTCATGCACTCGGTAGAAGTGAAGGCACGGTTCATACTAACCACTCGGTAGGTTTTGAACTCGGTAAATACTGGTGACTCGGTAGACACAATGTTACTCGGTTTACACTGTCCTGCTCGGTTTGCATTATCTTGATCATTTTGCACTGTCTTGCTCGGTTTGCACTGTTTTGCTCGGTTTGCACTGTTCTGCTCAGTTTGCATTGTTCTGCTCGGTTTGCACTGTTCTGCTCGGTTTGCACTGTTCTACTCAGTTTTCACTGTTCTGCTCAGTTTGCATTGTTCTGCTCGATTTGCACTATTCTGCTCGGTTTGCACTATTCTACTCGGTTTGCACTGTTCTGCTCAGTTTGCACTGTTCTGCTCAGTTTGCACTATTCTGCTCGATTTGCACTGTTCTGCTCGGTTTGCACTCAGAATGCAAATAAGTGTTGTCACTAGTGGCAATTCTACTTAATGCCAACATCCATCATTAGGAAGCATGTGGTCATAGATTTGACTGTTACTTCTATTAATTATGGATCTGAAGGCCAACTCAACTCGGTAGCTTCTTGTATAAATGTAGATGTTTGGTGGTAATTTAGGAGTCAATTTTGATAGAAGATAGAAGGCATTAGATTAGAGATTTTTGATAGATCCTCGCATGTTTGAGGACTTCTGTAATTCATTATAATATCAGGCCCTAATCAGGAAGGCCTTACAACTCGACATGTATGGTTGAAATTGATGATGAATATATGACTGATCTAGCATTCTCTCTCGCACTCTTGCTGTTTTTTGCTTCCACATGTGTGTTGCAAGCTTGGATCATTAGGGTGCACCATCCTTTGGCCCCTCTTGCTCCCTATCTTGCATCATAAGCTAAAAAATAAAAATAAATTTCCTATTGATTCATTCCCACCTCTCTTGGTATAATTGTTTGATCATCAATTGGTGTTACAAATGGTTTCTCAAAGTATAATTTAACTAGTAGTAGGTTGATCTTGGAAAGAATGAAAGGTAAGAAGAAAAGGTTGTAAAGAAAAAGGAAATACTAAGAAAAGAATCTATCAAAAAATAAAACTGAATGCAAGTGATGACAAAAATTAAAAAAAACTGATGGGATGCCAAATGGGACACACATAAAAAAAAAAGATGATATCCTTGAAAGAGAATATGACTTTATGAGTAAAATAAAAAAAAAACAAAGATGGATGTAGAAGAAAAGCATTTAAAGGAAGTGCATAGTGAAGAAGAAGGGGAATTGGGTCTTGAAGAAGAACTCCATAATTCCTATAGAGAGATTGAGAAATGTAATAAAATAAATTCAAAAGAAGGATTCTAAATTCAAGAGGATAGTGAAGCCAAATAAAAAATTAACATATAAAATCTTGAAGGATTAGAAAAAATGATCGTAGATCTGAAAGTTCAAGTATCTAAGAAGAAAAAAAGGGTTGAAGAGGAGATGAGAAATAAATTGGAACTAAAGGAAGAATATTGTGAAAGGATGGAGTCTAAGATTGATCCCTTGACAAAGGAAATAGAAACAAAATCTGTTAAGTTGAAAAAGAGCCTCAATCTTGATAATAGTACTAAAATTTTGATTGATATATTAAATGAAAAAACTTCACCATTCAATAAAAAAATATTTGTTTATAAATAAAATTAAATGCCTAGTAAATAAGACTCCAAAGAAACACCAAAGTAGTCAGATAAATAACCAAAGAAGCACGTTGATACCCTAAAATCCCCATCAAAAGTGAAAGAAATAAGAAGAATCAATATCCCCAAATTTTAATAAGAACAAGCTCAAAAAATCATTCCCAAGAAGAAAGAAAACTATGGAGAGGTTCCAAAGTTTTTTTTATGGTTATTGTTATGCATGCAATTACTTTGGTCATAGAGAAAAGATTTTAGGACTCATATAACAGATTATGTTCAGAACAAATATAGAAGTCATTATGATTTTTCAAAAAGGAACTATACTTATTTTGTTATGTTAGCACACTATAATGTCACATGCTACGAACACAATAACTATTGACATAAAAAATATTTTATAAAAGTTATCTTATAGAACCTATCCAGACCAAAAATAAGGATACAACTAGATAAAAGTGAAAGTTTTCAAAAGTATGGAGATGGAAACAAGAGAAAGATAGTGATAAAAAGGAACAATCTATGATTGTGAAAAATGCACTTCATACACAAATTTGAGAAGCACAAATTTGGGGGATCTAATAATGTTGCAATACCTTACAAGCTCTATGGGAAAGATAACTAAATATAGATTACTTGATGTAGATTCTATATGAATATAACAAGGATTTCATTTTTATTTATTGTAGATAAATGAGAGTGATTAGAAAAAAGGAAAATGATGCTATTAATTTCAAGAGGAAGGATTATAGAAAGAAGGAAATTCCTTTTGAGAGTACTAAAAATCCCTTTTCCATTGATGTCAAAGGAGGAGAGTTAGGTAAGGGGGAGCATAAGAGAAAGGAAGAGGAATATGTTCATGTTGTCATCATCAGTTATTTCTTTGTAAGATTGACATCAATGACAAATGGGAAATTGTTGGAAATATTGTTTTCATTAATGTCAAAGGAAAATTAATGGACCAATAAGTTTTATTATTGATGTCAAGGGAGGTTTAATTATAAAATAATTATTGAGTTTCAAAGATAAATATTTGAATTTTAAGGTTGGGTTGACCTATGTATTAATACTAAAATAATTTTTTCTATGTGAAAAAGTTGGCCAACCTCAATGAAATAAATAATTTTGGAATTAAAATAAATTTATTTTGGTGAAAAAGTGGGTTGACCTTCATGAAATTAAATTAAAATTATTATTTTTATTTGAGATCAACCTATTAGATGAAAATTATTGATTGGGGCATAAATAAATGTTAGAAACAAGGTAACGCACACAACTAAGAGGGGGGTGAATTAGTTGTGTCCCCAAAACTTTAAACCACAATCAAATTTTACACTTTATGTTTGAGATATGAATGATGAACATTAAACAAAGATCATGACACATTAAGAAACACATAAAACAAAGATATTTGATGTGGAAATATTGTTAGGGGAAAAACCACAGTGGGGATCAAACCCACACGATGATGTACTTTGTTAAAAGCACTATACTCAATTAAGAGTAATACAAGGGGAATGCACATATATTTAGGCATACTACCTAGAGCTCACTACTCAAATACAATAAGGGATAAAACCCAAAGGAAGGTTCTCTTCCTTATAGAAAGTAGATGGACAACAATCCACTATGGACTACAATTGAAAAATCATGAACTAACTGATAACATTTTTGTTATGGAAATATAGTTCCAATGAAGTACATAATACATCAAATCTCTACCTCAATTGTAGATTACACTAATACCTCTTTCACAATATCACATAGACACACAATCCTCTCTCATACCTTCACAATCACAAATGATTACATCTTTTTATACATTTCATCAACCTTGAAGAAATAAACAAGGTTGGCATCAAACTTAACACCTCAATTACAAATATTTAATCAATTACAATACACTTATAAATTCAATCTAAAACATGTCATCTAATACATAGAAATGATTTAAATCTTCATCCTAAAACATGATCCACATCTATAATTCACTCCAAAATCCATCACAACATAGTACACCACCATGCCATCCAAGAACAATAAGAGCACCAACATGACACAAGAAAATCACCTTATTTGATCACATAACTCAATGTGATCTAGAAACAAAAATAGTGCATGATCTTGAAACATTAGCAAGCAAAATAAAATTCCATGGAAATAACCAAAATAACTCTATCTCAAAATTCACCATTAAATTTGCATTGTTCATAAAGAACACCAATCAATAACCTCTGTCACTCATGAAACATAGTTTTCCATCATCCAAATCATGAACCAATCGGTCTGAGAACACACATCCATGTCCTAAACTCACTACCAAGTTAGGAACCATAAATATTGCATAACCAATCTGTAACAATCCAAATAATGTCACTTTGTCTCTTCTTGAACATCCAAAATACCAATCTCTGATCAATCATCCATAACTCTCTCCAATCACCATGAGAAGATCTATAAATGGACATATGCCAACTACAAATATCCCTCAAACCAGCTATATGTTTGTAACATATGATCTTCAATATAGTTGTCATACAAAAAAAATATCTTCTCATAGAACATACCAAGAACACTGTCAAAAATAGTAGGAATATGTTAGAGTCAATGAAAAAATATTATTAATGTCACCACATATATGCATGATATTTCAATGATCTCAAACAATCTCCCCCTTTGACATTGATGGAAACATATGATGTGAAAAATGATCAATGCACAAGGAAATCAAAACAACAATATTAATAGTACTACCAACAATATCCACAATATTATCTTTTAGAGTCTCTCTAACAAAACTTCTCACCCTTAGAAAAATCTATCCCCATCAGTCACACACTTTATTTTCACATGACTATCTCTCCCCCTTTGACATCAATGACCAAGACACATATATGCACTAAGTCATAGAAGATAAAAATATCATAACAACTGAATATCTCTCCCCCAAAAATGAATAACATACCTCACAAGACTAATAACTCCCCTTGAGTAGTAGCCACCACAAACATCAATTCAAATCAATGATAATCTTTATAAGAACACTAGAATGATGCAAATCAATTCATCTCTAGCTTTGATCAGGAGGGGAAATCACCCCAAGGATATGTTGGAGATACTCAAAATTATCCTTTGACAAGGGATTTGTGAAGATATATTCAATCCAATCTTTAGTAGACACATATTATTCTAATCTAAATTCCTTTTCTCTAACCTTATCTCTCAAGAAATGATATTTGATATATATCTATGCTTTGTATTTGAGTGTAATACAAGATTCTTTGAAATATTGATAGAAATTGAGTTATTGCAATACATATAAATTATTTCATCAATATTTACTTTTATATCTCTCAATATTTTCTTCATCCATACCAATTATGTACAATTAATAGAAATAGTAACATACTGAACCTCAGTAGTAGATTTTTGATATACAATTTTTCTTTTTACTTGACCAAGAAATTAATATCTTACCCAAAAATAAAACTCCTCCACTTGTATGCTTTCTATCATCCACATTACCTACCCAATCTGCATCATAGAAATAACTTAAAGTAAATTCATTATCCTTACCATACCATAAACCATATTCAACCCTTCCTTTCAAGTATTTGAATATTATTTTAATATCAACAACATGTGATTCCTTTAGTTATGCTTGAAATCTAGCAACAATGTAGAATGCATTAATAATGTCAAGTCTAGTCTGTGTCAAGTACAATAACCCACCAATCATAGATTTGTACCTTGTTTTATTTGTCATAGGGGAACCATCGTCCTTTGTCAATTTGCAACTGGAAACTATAGGAGTAAAAAATGGTTTTGAATCTTCCATACCAAAATTCTTCAACAAAATTAGTTTACATACTTGGACTAAGATATGAAAATACCTTTTTCTGATTGTGTAATTTTTAGACCAAGAAATAATTTTATCTCACCTATCATAGACATCTCAAAATGTTTTTGCATCTCATTAGAAAATTCTTTACTCATCTTGTAATTACCACAAAAAATGATATCATCAACAAAGACTTCAACAATCAAAATATTGGATCATGATCAATTTTGAAGTACAAGTTACTATTAACAATACCTTTATTGAAACTAAGTTTCAACAAATATTTATCCAATCATTCATACTAGGCTCTAGGGGCTTTCTTAAATCCATACAATGCTTTCTTCAATCAACAAACCATGTCACTATGATCAGTCATAGGAAATTGACCATTAGGATGCTCAACATAAACTTCCTCTTCAAATTCTCCATTTAGAAATGTACATTTAACATCCATCTAACACACCTTAAAATTTTTGTAAGTGGAATATGCAAGTAACATTCTAATAGCTTCAATTCTAGAAAAAGGAGAAAAGGTCACCTCAAAATCAATACCTTCCATATGTGAGTATCCCTTGAAAATGAGTATGGATTTATTCCTTACCACTTCATCTGCTTCATTCAATTTGTTCTTGAATACCCATTTAGTCCCGATCACATTCTTGTCCTTAGGTATGGAAACTAGGATCCATGTCTTGTTTTTTTCCAATCTATTCCAATTCTTCTTCCATGGATTTAATCCAACTTTCATCTTTGCATTCTTTATCTACATCCTTAGGTTCAATATTAGAAATCAAAAAATTTTCTTCTCTTTTTCAAGAAAGTCTTCCTCTATTCTGAACACCTTGATTCCTATCACCAACAATCTAATTTTTCAAAATGATTCATCCTTACATACCTTGGAGTCTTCAGATTTGCATTTGTAGCTAATTCTTGTGTCTCCAATTCTTCCTCATTTGGAACTTCTTCATCTTAATTTACCAAACCATTCTGATTTTGATTCTCATTCCATGCTTGCATTCCTTGATTCATATTTACAAGATCCTTCTTATTTCTGATAAATTTCATCCACTTTAACATTAGCACTTTCAATTATTTTTCTTAACCTATTATTGTAAGACTTGTATGTTTTTCTCTTAGTATAATATCCAAGAAAGATACCTTCATCACATCTAGGATCAAATTTTTTGAAATCTTCATCTCTTTTGATGTAACACTTGCTTCCAAAATATATAAAACATTTTACTATGCCCAACATGTCCATACCTTAGCTCATAAGTGATCAAGTACTAGTGACTTTCTTGATTTGAACCCAGTTCAATGTGTAGGTTGCAGTGCTAAATGATTCTCTCCAATAGACTTGTGGAAAATTCCCTTCAATCATCATGGTCCTACTAGTATCTAGGATAGTTATATTTCTCCCCTCTACAATTTCATTCTATGATGGAGTCTCTACTGAAGACATTTTCCTTCTTATCCCATGCTACTTATAAACTGCACTAAACTCTTCAGATCTAAACTCTCCACCTCTACAAGATCTCATACATTTCATCTTCATACATGTTTTGGTCTCTACCATAGCCTTTTAAAATCTTGAATTTTTCAAAGGACTTATATTTCTCCTATAAAAATGTTGTATACACATAAACATGTTAAAAACATACTAATAAAATTTAATCCATTTGGATTAATAAAAAAAATAAAAAATAAATATGTAATTGAATTAATCATTTGATTATATAGTTCATTAATTAATTAGATCCAATTCAATAAATCATAAATGGACAATTTAATTAACTATTTTGAATTAATTCCTCTCAAAAATATCTCACCCACGACTACAATGCTACACAATCAAATCAACCAATGGGAGAAAAGGAAAGGGTGCACATGATTCAAAAGTAGGATTTTTCCTATCTTGATCATTCAATCTTGTCCATTCAAAAGGGATACATCATCAACCCCTCATCCTAATCATACATTTTCTATGATTACATAAACTCACCCCAACACCTTGGGAAATCTTATAAATATGAGGCATGATTAGAGTTAATCATCTATGATCATTTTAGAGAAAATGTAGTATAATCATTTCCATTTCCAAATCATTGAGAGCATTGTTATTCTAGTAATTTTACATTAAAATAATATAAAAGCATAACATAAAGGAGGATTTGTATCATAATATAGTTTTATTTATCATTTACTTAGCATTTAAATTCATTTAATCATAGATCTATCTTGCATATTCATAATCTCCTATTTCAGGTTGTCATTTCAAGATCTAATTGTAGCTGAAAGAATGACTCAAATCCTTAGAATTAGAGAGCGATGGAAGGCTCGTGATCTTTGAATTTAATTTATAATTAGTTATTTATATTGATTTTGAATTGATTGATCATATTAATATTCTATTATAGGTTTGTATAATTCAATTTTAAAACACAAATGCGCTCACTGTGGGGCCCGCACCTCACTAATTTTTAACATGTGTTTTTAGCATTTTGTTGCAAATTTTAACATTTGCAAGTTTGGGAAAAACATAGTTATCATCGTTACACAGAAGAAAACCACCTTTATAGAGAAGATCACTGTCTTTAAATAGAGGAACATCACCTTTACAGAGAAGATTGTCTCCTTTGCATGAAATTTTATCGCATTTGCATAAAAAAGGGATCACTTCTAGTCTGTCTTGTTTCACTTCTAATCTATCTTCTATCTCTTCTACTATATTTCATGTCTCTTATAATCTAATTTCTATCACTATCACATAGAATTCTATCACCTTTACAATAAAATCTATCACTTTTTCCTAAAAGAGTGCCACCTTTAAGAAAAATAACATTGCTTTTAATTTTGATTGAAATTTTAAAAAACATAGAACTAGTTCTTATTTTTAATGTCTTGTAGACAACAAAAAGAAGAACTTGTGAAGGTTGTTTATAGAATTCTAGATCATTATGCTCAAAAATATAGGAAGAAGACAAATGCATATGCTAAGGAAGTAATTTGGGAAAATAAAATGGTAAGCCTTAGTGAAGAGTCTAAGCAATTTGGTAAATATTCTAGGCTTCTAAATCTATATCAAGCTAAATTTGGTGTTGAAATCAACCTATATACTTATCTTTTGTAGATTTCATGAATTTAGAGTTGTTTATTTGATATCATTTGGATTTCCTTCACTTTGTCTTTCTTGTGTTGAACTAATGTTTATGGAAGCAATGGATGCTAATGAGCTAGAGCTAATTGCTAAGGTAAATGATTGAAAATATTAAAAATGTGCTATCATTGTTAAAGGTGGACACTAAAAACTCTAAATCTTTCATTTGCACTTTTTTAAATTTTTGGAAATTAAATTCAAACACATAGATTAATTAGAGACCTTTCATGTTTTTGAATGAACATAGTAGGCCTATACTCTCCCCTCTTTTGGGTGATCACATTCACAACTAATACTACTAGGTGATTTAGAAAGAATCACATTCCTTTTGTGTTTGGAGGCTAAGGATTCTAGGGATATGCTCTCAGCTTTTAGGTGATCAAAATACCGGACCTATCCTAACCATGATTTAATCCCAAGTAGTACATTTTCTTTAGTCATAGTGGGTTTGCCTCCCTAGAATTTTCTGTATGACGCTAGTGAGAGGGAACGACCCAAGTGGGATAAAGCCAAGAAGCCATGACCATCTGACCCACCATAAAATAAAATTCCTTTATCCTTAATGGGGTGAAGGATAAGAATATTTTTAGATATACACCTCCTCAAGAAGACCTTCAGGATTGCACAAAACTCCACTTATGGTGGTGGGAAGCTCTTGTAAAAGGGAGGTAAAATCAAACTTTTCCAAAGGAATCTTAAATACAACCTGGTTAAGTAGTATGCCTACCTTTTAATCCATGAAAGATAGAATTGACAATATATAGCTTCCTTGAATTTCTTCTATGTTAATGACATGTGGAAATGATCAAGAACATACACTTAATGTGTATATTTTAGGGTTGAAAACAATTGGTTGAAGTGTCTTTGTTATGTTTGATGATCCTAAATAGAAAAAGAATGAATTCATTGAAGACCAAAAATTTAAAAAAAATATTTAAAATTCACCATTTTTCAAATTTTCAAACAAATTGATCCATTACAATTGAGTTTCATTAACATTAGGTCACTGCAGAGTGTAGTCAAATCATCATTGAGTTTGGATTTCTAGAAGTTTAGAATCAAAGGACTTTTGACTCTTTTCCTAGAACCAAGGAGGTCAAAGTCATTATCCCAAGTCTTCATCATAGGGATATATCTTTCTCTATTAGACTAATTCAACCCAAGACACACTTTACTTTATTTTTACCATCATTGAAACTCCAACCCATCAATTGTTTAGACAAATTAACATGGATTTTAAACCTAGTTAACTCATTCAAATAAATATTCCTTCAAGAAGTGTCACAAGGTTAATTTTATGCCGGTAAGGATAAGGGCTTATAATTAGTCAACTCAAGACAATGAAAAAGTGACCTATGAAGTACCACTTTCAAAAAAGACTCAACCTCAATTACACTATGGTCAAACACATCAAGTGGACCAAAACCAAAAAGTGGATCAAGTTCAAATAAATAAATCAAACATGGAGAATGATTGGGCTAACATTCACAACACCAACAATAACAATACCAACAATAGTAACACCACCAACCAAGAACATGAGGAGATAACATAGGAAAAGATAAAAGAAGCACAAACAATCTATTAATTTTTAAAAATGATGGAAAAGGTACAAGGTACTTCATGACCTTAGCTAAACTAGGGATTAAGCTACCTCATGACTATGATGTATTTAAATTAAGACAAGATGAGGATGAAGTTAATCCCCTTGGAGTTCTAAATAGACATATCCAATCTCTTCAAGCACAATTGGATAACATTCAAAAAATAAATTCTCTAAAGAAATACACAATAGAGTGCATTTGTCCTTTTCCCTTTGAATTTTTTTTGGTCATGATACCTTTCCCACCCAATGTGTAATTTCCAAAATATGACAAGTACATGGGCACAGTCGACCCTTAAGACCACATTAGAGAATTTTGCACATTGAGCATGGAATTCCTCAATGAACAAACATATCTAATGATAATATTTTGTAAGAGCTTAGGTGGACAAGCGATGGAGTGGTTTTCTAAGTTTCCACCTAGAATTAAAAAATTTGAATAATTGATCTCAAATTTTCTCACCCAATACTCCTATAAAATTAAACATGAGGTGGCCATGTTAGACTTGTGTAATGACATATGTTTGATTTAAAATTCATAGATGAAAATGTAAGAGATGAGGGTTGTGTTGGTTTCTAATTTGATATAATTTAAACCACCTTGAAAGTGAATAAATGTACCTAGGGATTAGCTAAATCCCATGATTAATACACTCAAATAGGAACAAGGACCAACTGACAAAGCAATTAAGATTTCTACACTTTGAAATATGCAAAATTCAGGCGGGTAAACCTAGGATTAGACTCATTCAAGTTTCTTAACATCACTTTTCACCAATCCTTTACAAAGAAGATAAATGCCCATAATTATTCTCTTACTTATGAAGCTTAAGTGACACTGTGAGAGCTAATCACATTATCAACTCACTTATAAGCTAAGAAAGGGCTTAACAATTTAGATCTACAACTTGAATTTAAAAGATTTGATTTAACTTTGAGATTTAACTGTGAGAGAAAATGAATATTGGCTTAAATACATTTTATTTGATTAGTGCCTTATCCATTGGGTGTTATTTGAACTAATTCTCATCATGAATCATGATCTATTTACCTACCTTGTAAGTGAAAATCTATTGTTACTTTAAACCCTCTTCTTATGATAAATACTTCTCTAGTACCTTATAATTCTATCAAGTTACACCAAGTAGTTACTTAACTCTTTGAATTGAAAGTAAAGCATAATATCAGATACAATTTTAAATAAATTACAAATGTGATCTTGAGCTCTTTATTCACAAGATACAAAAAATTATAGAATATCACATGAGGAGACAAGATTTCTAGCAACCAATTTATGTTGAATCTTTGTATTAATTTCCTTGAAAATCATACATGATAGTATTGGACTAGACTCAAAATAACATACAAAAATGATTGGAACACCATCTTATCCATTAACCTTTTGTAAAAGATAAAAATAAATAAAAAATACACATTACTTAACCGACTACATATACTTCTACTCTTAGAAGGACAAACTGATTTACAATTCTCAGTCCCTTTTCCCATTCTTGGAAATCCATTTATAATGATGGATTGCAAAAATCTTCAGACATGGGAAAATTTGGAGTTGTCAATATCTAACAACTTTAACAAACAAATTTGGAAGTAGTTACAAAAGTGACAACTAGAAGCTTATATTCTTCAAAATTAGTCTTGGTTTGCACCGTATGTGTATCCACAATAGGTGAACTGAAAAGGTAAGATACCCTATTTGAATTATCTGACCTCCCTGTATTGGCTCTTCATCTAATACCAAATGTTTCTCAACTACTTCTAAGTGGTAGGGATTGAATCTCTCCAATGGTCTCCCAAACCACAATCTCCCTCTTTGTTGGCCAATCTGCTGTGCTAACTATGTCCAAGTCTTGGAGATACTTGTTCCACTTGGCATTCATGATAGTTCATGAGTTAGAAAAAAAATTATTCATATCCATTTCTTGTTTGTATAGTTCATCAAAAACTTCATAGAAATTTGAGATGTCTGCATCACCAACAAATTAAGAAGCCACCTTACTAATATCCAAAATTTTGCTAAAAGAATCAACCCACTCTTTCCAGTCCTTAAAGTGTCCTTTTGTGTCCATAATAGTAGGGATACATCCTTCAGAATTTTCATCAAAAACCTTTAGCTTTGCTTGGATGTTCTACAACTTTCTAGTGAAAAATAAATATAATTCCTTTACTAATAGAAACATTTCCTTAACATCAATTATTTTGTTAGGTAGATCTAACTTCTTTTCCATTAGTAAAATTAGTCTATCAAAGAATTGAAAGTATGGGCCCCAAGAATTAAATAATGGAGTTAGTAGTGACAAGGCATTAGAACAATGATGTTCTACTACCTGTAAGAAATGAAAGTACTGTGAATGGCCCAAAACTTCCCTTTCAAAATATCTATTATATGCAATAGAACCTTCTTCAAGCTCTCCTTCTCAATATCTTTAATATATGTAGGCTGATCAATAGCCATTATTACATGCTCAGTTGCAATATTTAGAGATATGCCCTCCTTATGCTCAGTTTGGAACCCAACATCAAAGAATTATTTGATTGTCATGGACTAATTCTTTAGGGTACTTATTTCATCCCTTAGCTCTTTTACAGTTTCTTCGAGGATATAATTCTTCTTCAGCTCCTCCTTAAACTTTTTTCTAGTTGCAACATAGTCCCTAATTCTCCTAGCTAGCTTGGTCTCTAAATCTTCAAAAACTTCTTTATTCATTGAGGATGCATAATGCAAGAGATTTTCTATCTCTAATCCAATAGTGTCATGCAACCTCCATATCAATTGGCTTCCATGTGTTGTGTCCTAGATATCCACCAATTTGGGTTTGTTTGACTAAGGGGATACACACCAAACTATCAATTTCTTGGTGTCCATATTAAATCTAGACCCTCTTTGAAGTCCACTTGGGCCAAAAGCCTCATAGGCTACAAGTTTGTCATGTCTTTTGATTTGGTCAATTAAGAATGAGGACTCCAAGTCCCATCCAAGAATCAATAACATATGACTTCTCTTAACAAGGTCTCTAGCCTCCTCCATAGTTAATGTTTCACTATTGGGATCATAGGCTTGAAATTTGTCAATCAACTCTATAGTATTATCTTATGACTCTCCCAGTTTCAAAGACAATGTCTACTCATTTTGTTTTACTTTGAAGAGAAAACTCTTGAATTCATTAGACTTGATGAATTCATCATCACTCACAAATTATTCATCTTGGATGACTTTGTCATCCAACTTGGCTGCTACTAACTCCAATTCACTTAGGGCCTTCTCTCCCTCATATGCCTATAAATTTAGAACTTGTCACCTTACACCATAAAAGTAATAGCTTGTAACTGGAAGGATTTGTAGTGCTTTTTGCCTTTCCTTCTCTGGCACACTCATTAATTTATGCTTTTTGGCTGGCCCCTTCTCTAATGTAGATGCTTCAACCTTTTCTATTTCCTCAACAAACATTACATCAAGCTCAACCTCTTCAGGGTTTTCCATGTCCTCCTCCTTCTTTACAGGGATGTCTGGTAGTTTTGACATGATATCTTCATAATTTTATAAACACTTCCCAATCCTAGGCATGTACAAGACATCAGGGAAGAAACCAGGGAAAGTAGGGTCTTCCTTTTTCAAATCTTCTTCTACCCTTGCAATATTTTTCCATTTCAAGGTTCTCTCTTCATAGACATTTTCATTGAGCACATTTCTAATGACGTTCTCATCTTCCATAGGCTGATTTTGAGCTCAATTATGGTTTCTCATTTCTCCCAGTGCTCCTCTAATGAAGTCCTAAGGGTCATACATCTTGGTTTTGGCTGAAGGTAATCTGAAGTGTCTCAGGAATTCATGGATTTGGTCCATAACATCCTTTCCTATGGAGAAATATCCTAATTGGAATCTTCTTGGTAGAAAGGTTCCCTTATGTCTTTTAGGGCCTAGATGCTCCCTATCCATCATGATAATCTGCCATAGGAACTCAATTATTCCCAATCTTTTTGGGACATATTTGGGTAGTATGTGGGGAGGTTGTGGGCATGCATATACTCTAATGAAAGAAAAAATCTTAAACATTAACATGTCACCCCAGTTGTGTTGAATCTCATTATCAAATACATGGGGTGTAAGTATTTTTCTAACAATCAAGGAAAATCTATCCCTTTTAATACCTAACATGTTCATAATTGGAGATATAAAATCACTATAAAAATAAATGGAGTTAGAGAAGTTGTAATTATTATCCCATAACCTAGTCCAAAGATGAAGCAAAACACTTCTTGTTGGAGATTTTCTAGCAGGCTAGTACCGACTGTATGTTTGTCATTGATGAAAACATATGGAAAGTAACATGTGTGGAAGTATTATACAATAAGCTCTTTGTATATGTAGCATGGACATGATATCAGCATGATATCATGGGCACAAAGGTTAACTATTAGTATAGATAGTTATATAGCAGTTGGTGTCAGTAATGTTCCTGACAGAGTTACATATAGTGTTTTGTGTATGGTTGTCCATACAGTTATCATGGAGCCTTGCGCAATTGGATATATGTTGAAGAAATGTTAGTGATGTTTTAGTTATGGATGCATAGTCTAATGATGAACACAAGTGAAGTTATACAGTCATTATTTGCCAGTAGCAGTTTCTTGTGTTTGTTTAGAAGAGTCGATAGAGATTTTATTGGTTCTTGAGTTGTGCCTATCTTGAGGGTATGCACCCTTAGAGTTAAGCTTGGAGAAGTGTTATTGATGTTTTGTTAAGAGTGCATGAGTTAATTTAGCTTATAGAGAAAGTTCTAGTTGTTTTGGTAGAGCTGACAGTGTGTAGCATGTGTCTACATTTATTTGATTAGATAGGTCCCAGATTGTGTTGCATGGATACTAGAGCTAATAGAATGATTATTGGAGTTTTTTTATGGTTTCTCTATTATGATTTCAAGGTGGTTCTAATAGGTTGACTTGATTATATCATTTGGAGGAAATATATTTATACGTAGTCATTTGTGATTGCTCAAGTGTGGTTCATGGTTGATTAACCAGAGTAGAACAGAGTGTGCAAACTGTTGAGCCATCAAAAGAAGGTCTATGTGATCAAGTAAAGTACTTGTGCTATTCATTGGAATTGATCTAGACACTAGGTCAAAGCATAGTTCACCAAGATCCAGATATAGTGTATATCTATTATTCAGAAGGTTGTAGCCTTCACCCATTTGAGCAGTGAGCTCTTGGATAGTGCATCCTCTCCCCTAGTAGGGACAATTGTAAAAGAATCCTAACAGGTTCTGACCCTTGACCAAGTCTACTGTACTTAATATATTTTAAAGCTACTCCTAACAGGGTAAAGGATCTTCTAACAAGGATCATTATACACTAGTATATAATATCAGTGGGTATCAAGTCCCACCTGGTTTTTTACCTATTTGGGTTTCCCCATAACCAAAAAATTGGTGGTGTGTTCATGTGTTCTTTCATTATGTTTATGCTTTATTTTTAAGTATACTTAATTGGATAAAGAATGGAAACTTGTAGATAACTAATTCACCCCCCCCCCCCCCCCCCCCCCCCCCTCTAAGTTATCTCTTGGGACTATTCCTAACAATTGGTATTAGAGCCAAGTGCCTCGGAGAGAAAGTTTAACAGCTTGAGGTTGATCAAATGACATACTTCAGGAAAGAAAGTCCTAAGTTTCATGGAGAGAATTATCTTGATTGAAAGAACAAGATGGTAACTCATTTGCAGTGCATTGCTTTTGAAGTTTTTAATGTAACCATCCAAGCAACCAAGATTCCTACCTTAGAAGAGCTTGAAAAAGATGATGCTACTGAAATACAAAAGGAATTGTTTCATCATAATGCTATTGCTAAAGAAGCCCTTATTAGCACCCTATCTGATGGTGAATTTTTAGAAGTAAAAAAGGTAGATACAACCCACAAAATATGGAAGCACCTAGAAGACATATTTGAAGGAGACAAACAAGAAAAGGATACACATAGAAAGACATGGAAGAAAAGATACAAAGCATTAGAGATGCTACCTGAAGAAAACATTAGAGCTTACAATCAAAGGATAAATGAAGCAGTTGTAGGAATCAGGAACAATGGTGGAGAGATATTAGAGGAGGACATTATGGATAAGTTGATGACTAATCTTACTCTTGAATATGAAAGCAAGATCAAAATCGTTGATGAGACCATGCAGCTTACATCAAACTTCAAAAGAGAGACCTTGACCAACAAAATATCAGCTTTTGAGATTTCAAGATTGAAGATAGAACCAAAGAGTGAAACAACTTTCAAAGCAACAGTTCATGGTAAGAAATATGCAAACACTTCTGGTAATTTTGATGATGATGATGAAGAGAAAAAATTAGATGATTTTATTGCTATGATTTCCAAAAGAGAAAAGAAAGGAAAAGGAAAATACGAAGGTCAATTTCCATTTAAGTTCTTTTCATGTAATAAGATCGGTCACTTTGCATCTAAATGTCCCACTAGAGCTAAAAAATTCAAAAAGGATTACAAGCCTAAGTAATCTAAGGAATGCTACTATGCTAGAGATGGAGTTTTAGATGAAGAATCTAGTGAAGAAGAAATTGGATTCATTGCTATTGTAGACAAAATGAATAACAAGACAATTCATGTAGACAAGAAGGAAAATCAAGAACTAGCATTGATTTCACAAGCTGACATAAGGATAGACTGGATTATAGAAAATGGTTGTTCACATCACATGATAGGTGATAAAGGCATGTTTTTTCATTTGGACAAATACAATGGCAGTATGGTTAGATTTGGAGAGAACACTCCTAAACCTATAGTTGGTAGAGGAGCCATCACTTTGGATGGAAAGAACAGTACTAATGATGTTCTTTATGTTGATGGTTTGAAACATAACCCTCTCAGTGTTAGATAGTTACTTGGAAAAGGCTATCAGCTGGAGTTCAAAGATGAAAAATGCATCATTAACAACAAAGATGGTCTTATGATTGCATCAGGCACAAAGACAAGAGGTAATGTTTTTCAACTCAATTCAGAAGAAAGTTGTTTTGTTGCTAAAGTTGATGACAGTTGGTTGTGGCATAAAAGACTATGTCATATCAATTTTGATAAAATAGTAAAGATAAGTAATGTTAAGGTAGTAAGATATCTACCTAGCATAGCAAAGCCAATTGATACTATATGCAGGGAATGTGTGATGTGGAAGCATGTGAGAAATTCATTTAGGAGCAAGCAGAATTCAACAAAGAACAAGTTGGATCTGATTCATACAGACCTATGTGGTCCAACTCAAACAAGATCATACTATGGTGAAAGGTATTTAATTTTGTTTGTTGATGATTATACTAGGATGATGTGGGTTGTGTTCTTAAAAGATAAGTTAGAAGCTTTTGAGAAATTCAAAATATTCAAAGCTAAGGTTGAGAATGAATCTGGATTAAAGATAAAATGTTTGAGATTGGATAGAGGAGGAGAATTCACCTCTAACAGATTCTATGAGTACTGTGAAGAACATGGCATAAAGAGATAGTTAAGTGTAGCTAGAACCCCTTAGTAGAATGGAATCGTAGAGATAAGGAATAGGATCATTCTTGATACAACATGCACCATTATGATAGAAGGAAAAGTTGCACATGCCTATTGGAGAGATGCGGTCAATACAATAGTTTATACCATAAATAGAATTCAATTGAGGCTTGGCCTTGAGAAAACACCATATGAGCTATGGTTTGGTAATGTTCCCATAGTAAAATACTTCAGAATCTTTCGAAGCAAGTGCAAAATCAAGAGGGATGAAGCAGTAGGCAAGTTTGATGCAAGAAGTGATGAAGGTATTTTTCTTGGTTACTCTACTAAAATTAAAGCTTATAGATGTTTCAATTTAAGATTGAATAAGATCATTGAAAGTGCTCATGTAAAGATTGATGAAAAGCTTATGATTCAAGAAAGATATCATGATTACTCACCCATGATTGAAGAGGAACCTAGACCCTCCACTAGTGAGATGGTTATTGAAGAAATGTTTGACAGTATTGATGTGTTATTCAATGAACCTAAGACAAGTGAAGAAGATACTCCTAAGGTTGATAAATCAACATAACCTAAAGTTCCAAATTTTACATCAAGAAATCATTCCAAGGAAAACATCATTGGAGACCAAAGCAGCAAAGTCTTAATAAGATCACAAGCAAAGAACTCAACCAACAGTGAAGTGGTATGTTTAATATCTTAGATTGAACCTTTAAGTGTTAAAGATGCTTGTAATGATTCAAATTGGCATGATGCTATGAAAGAAGAACTTGATTAGATTATTAAGAATGACACTTGGGAACTAGTCCCAAGACCTAGTGATAATAATGTGATTGGAACAAAGTGGATATTCAGAAATAAGATGAATGAAGATGGTATAGTAGTAAGAAATAAAGAAAGATTAGTATGTAATGGATATGCACAAATAGAAGGTATTGATTATTCAGACACATTTGCACCTATGAGAAGATTAGAAGCTATTAAGTTGTTTTTAGCCTATGATATAGTCAAAAACTTCAAAGTTTATCAGATGGATGTCAAGTCAGCATTCCTAAATGAAGACTTGAAAGAAGTATACATTGAGTATCCAGAAGGATTCACCTTAGCAAACATACCTGATATGGTATGAGATTAAAGATGGCCCTCTATGGACTTAAGTAAGCCCCTAGAGCATGGTATGAGAGACTAGATGGATACTTAACAAAGATTGGATTCAAGAAAGGAGCAACAAATTGTAATCTATTCATTAGAGAGACATATGAAGGTTTACTTCTTGTAGCTATATTTGTTGATGACATTATCTTTGGAGGTAATGAAAAACGGAGTGCTGAATTTGGCAAAGAAATGCATAATGAGTTTGAGATGACTATGATTGGTCCTATCAAATACTTTTTGGGACTAAATGTGTAGTAGATAGAAAAATGAATTTTTATTAATCAGTCAAAATATGTGAAAGAGATACAGAAGAAATTTAGAATGGATGATTGCAAGCTAGTAGGAACCCCTATGATCACTGGATGCAAGCTTACAAAAGAAGATGACTCACCAGTAGTAGATATAACATTGTATAAATCTATGATTGGTAAACTCATATATCTTACTCAGACTAGACCTGATATTTCAAATGTAGTTGGCATAGTTGGAAGATTTGTAGAAAAACCTAAACAAAGTCACCTCATGGAAGTAAAAAGAATATTGAAATACTTGTAGGGCACTATAGATTATGCTCTATGGTATCCTAATTCAAAAAATGTTAAGATTCATGTGTACACTGATGCAGATTGGGAAGGATGTGTTGATGATAGAAAGAGTACTTCAGGTGGAGCAGTGTTTCTTGGTGATAGACTTGTCATTTGGATAAGCAAGAAACAAAATTGTATTTCTCAGTCAACAGTAGAAGCAGAGTATGTTGCAACAGCCCTAAATTATTTTATAATTGTTTGGATCAAGTAAATGATAAAGAATTTTGGAATTCAGATTGATTATCCTATTGTTATTCATTGTGATAACACTAGCACTATCAATATGTCAAAGAACTCTGTGATGCATGCAAAGACAAAACATATTGAGATCAAGTATCACTTCCTAAGAGAGAAAGTGGAAGAGAAAGAAGTCAAGTTGGACTATGTGAGTACTAAAGATCAGTTGGTAGATATATTCACAAAGCCTTTGCCTAAGGATATCTTTGAGTATCTCAGGGAGAAGTTGGGAGTCATTCCCTTCCCTGTTTCTACTTAGAAGAAAGAAGGAAAGGCATCAATCCTCTGGGATTGGTGGAAGGTTGACTACTCTACCTCAAGAGTATTACCAGTGCTTAAAATGAACGGCACCATTTTCCATTGATGTCAAAGGGGGAGTATATATAGAGTCATGAAAAATTGAAGCAAAAAGAGGAGTAATATACTAAGGGGGAGCAACATTTAGTTTTGACAGTAGTACAGTTGAGGAAATGGAGAATATTAGAAAATATTGCAGTAGATGGAGGATTCATCTTTGGCGAAGTTCTAAAGAGGAAATGGAGAATGTTATAAAAGAAATGTTCATTTGGGTTGGTGGTGGTTTTTCATTCCACATGTTGCCATCAATGCCAAAGGGGGAGATTGTTGGAGATTTGCCAGTAGGCCAGTACCGACTATATATTTGTCATTGATGACAACATATGGAAAGTAGCATGCATGGAAGCATTATATAGTAAGCTCTCTGTATATGTAGCATGGACATGATATCAACATTATATCATGGGTGCAAAGGTTAACTATTATTACATATTGTTATATAGTATTTGGTGTCAGTAGTGTTCCTAACAGAGTTACAGACAATGTTTTTTGTATGGTTGTCCATAAAGTTATCATGGAGCCTTGCACACTTGGATATATGTTGAAGACATGTTAGTGATGTTTTAGTTATGGATGCACATTCTGATGATGAACACAAGTGAAGTTATGTAGTCTTTATTCACGAGTAGCACTTTCATGTGTTTGTTCAGAAGAGCTGACATAGATTTTATTGGTTCTTGAGTTGCATCTATCTTGAGGGTATGTGCCCTTAGAGTTAATCTTGGAGAAGTGTTATTGATGTTTGGTTAAGAGTGCATGAGTTAATTCAACTTATAGAGAAAGTTCTAGTTGTTTTGGTAGAGCCGACAGTGTGTAGCATGCGTCTACATTTATTCAATTAGATAGGTCCTAGATTGTGTTGTGTGCATAGTAGAGCCGACTAAATGATTATTGGGTTTTTTTATGGTTTCTCTATTAATATTTCAAGGTGGTTCTAATAGGCTAACTTGATTATATCATTTGGAGGAAAGATATTTATAGGCAATCATTTGTGATTGCTTGAGTGTGGTTCATGGTTGATTACGCAAAGTAGAACAGAGTGTGCAAAGTGTTGAGCCATCCCAAGAAGGTCTATGTGATCAAGTAAAGTAATTGTGCTATTCGTTGGAACTAATCTAGATAGCAAGTCAAAGAATAGTTCACCAAGATCTAGATATAGTGTGTATCTATTATTCAGAAGGTTGTAGCCTTTACCCATTTGAGTAGTGACCTCTCGGATAGTGCGTCCTCTCCCCTAAAAGGGAAAATTGTAAAAGGCTCCTAACAGGGTCTGACCCTTGACCAGGTCTACTATACTTAATATATTGTAAAGCTACTCCTAACAACGTAAAGGATCTTCTAACAAGGATCATTATACACTAGTACAGAATATTAATGGGTATCAAGTCCCACTGGGGTTTTTCCCTATTTGAGTTTCCCCATAACCAAAACATTGGTGTTGTGTTCATTTGTTCTTTCATTGTGTTTATGCTTTATGTTTAAATATACTTAATTGGATAAAGAATTGAAAATTGTAGATAACTGATTCACCCAATCCCCTCTTAGTTATCTCTTGTGACTATTTGTAACACGTTCTCCTTCATTCTTTGTCTTGTTGATGAAATCTAGGTTGATATAGTCGATGTTGTAATACAGGATCAAATGCATCAGCATGGAGTAGTGGGTGAACTTGAAATTTCTCAAATTAGTCTTTGTAGTCACTAGCTCATGGTGCATCACATTGATTATGTGGCCCACATAATCAAACTCTTTGTTAGTATATAGGTCCTAGACATCAATAGCTATGACACATATATCTGGAGTCATTGTCAATCCTCCATGTAGTCCAATGACTTTGTGTAGACCATAGATGGTATATTGGAAATATGGGAAGAAAAGGTCGATATCAATTGTGTCTCTCATCTTATTTGGAAATAATCCTACTTCTTTCTTCTCCCTATGGATATGTTTCCTCATGACCCTTCCAGTGTAGTAAGTTTTATGCCTCTTGAACAAGGCTTCTTTTGCTGCTAAGTCAATATCCACACTCATGGGTCCTTGAAGGTCAAATTCTTGAATGAAATTTTCTCTGTCCACCATGTAGAGTATAGACTTGTCCTTCTTGTGGAAAGCTTGTGCCATAGGATTATAAGCTTCAATCAAAGCCTTCATTAAGTCCATGTCCACAAATACCTCTGGTACTATTAATTTACCCAAGTTCCTATCCTATAGGTTTGAAATAGGAGGGCCTCTTAATATGTTGTTATAGAAGAACATGAATAACTCATACCTAGTTGTATTTGGGAAGGAAACATCTCTACAAAATGCATATGGTCCCTTCCACTCATAAGCATTAGCTAATTATAAATTTGAAGTTCCAGGAAACAACTTCATCCACTCCTCAACATATATGTTTGGCCTCTTTGTTCTTGACAATGCGTTCTTTGTTGGTATTTCAATGACCTTAGGAGATCCTTGTTCCACCATCCTTTCATATGTTGGACTTTGAACTCTTTCTTTGTAACTAACAATTTCAACTCTCTCTATCATTGCAACTTTGAAAATTATAGATGTTCTATAAATGGTGAAATGTCTAACAACTATAATTGCCTTTAATAAGTAATGCACCACCTACTATATAAAATTTTCATCAAGAGCACACACATGAAATTCCATTTTTCATTAAAGTGTCCCCTCCAATTTAGATTTGGTGGTGAACAAAGAGAAAATATTTGACTTGTCATGCTAGCATGCCATTCTTTTACCCACTAAGACTCCAAAAGTTGTCCTTTTTCCTCATTGTAAAAAAGGTCATGCTATTTCAAACTTGAGTTGGCTTGGTTTTGAGGTTACACAAATAGTCAACTTGACCATGTCTCAACTTCACTACATGCATATCAGAACCCCTTGAAACCCTTCTGAAGTGATGCTAATAGTCCTCTTAACACCTTCATAAGAGAGGAACTGTGTAATAAAGATTCAAACATTACCTTGCAAAGTCTTACACAAAGCTTTTTGTAACCTTGGAACATCCTTTTCTTGTGACTTCTTAACCTTTATGAAGTTATGATGCAAGGCAGGGAGAAAGAGGGGCCAAAGGATGGCACACCCTGATGATCCAAGCCTGCTCAACACATGTGGAAACAAACAAACACAAGAGTGAGAGAGAGAATGCAGAAAGCTTCATATATTATCATCAATTGAATCATACATGCCAGGCTGTAAGGCCTTCCCAATTACAACCAGTTATTACAATTAATCTCAGAAGTCCTCAAACATGTGAGGATCTGTTACAAATCTCCAATCTAATGTCTACTATCTTCTCTACCAAAACTAACTCCCTAAACTAAAACCAAACAACTACATATATACAAGAGGATACCGAAGTGAGTCTACCTTTAGATCCATAATTAATGGAAGTAACGGTTAGATCTAGGACCACACACTTCCTAATGATGGATTCTAGCATTAAATCTATGATCCAATATAAATGCACAAGTCAGCCACAATAAGAAACAAAACTAAACCCGTTGGTAAGCATGATAACTGAGCAACAAATAGACAATGCCAAGCGCCAGTGAAATAACCGACCACCTAGGAGAGAACCAACCACACTCCATAACCAGAAGAAACTAACCAACTACTGACCAACTTGGTCAAAGTAGAAACCAAGCAACATAGACAAACTTCAAATTATTTTTGGTGACACAAGATTGCCAAGGACCCGAGATGTTCCTGGATCAGACACCTGGGGTTATTTTGAAATGATTCTCTGAATCATTTGGTATGTCTAGTCTGAGCTACATCCAACTTAGACTATGAAATACATGAATTGTCTTCCATCAGTCTATTCTTCTACTTAACCAGATATTCCATATACTATTTTCCTCTTGTGCTCTTGCCAACTCTTTCCTTCAAAATCTATTCAACTTCATCATTCTACTTCTTAGAATATTTTGTCGGTACTATCACTTCTTCATCAGGTTCATGATACTCATGCAAATCAGCAAGGTTGAAAATAGGTGATATGTCCATGTCATCAAGTAGCTCAATCTCATATGCATTTCCACTGTCAAATCTCTTCACAATCTTGCAAGGTCCAAACTTCTTCATCTTTAGCTTCCCATATGTTCCAATAGGAAATCGACCTTTCTTTAAATGAACCATCACTTCTTCACCAACATCAAAAGTTTTATGTCTCCTTGATCTATTAGCTTTGTCTTTTTATTTCTGATTACTGTCTTCCAGCTTCAACTTCACATCTTCATGCAATGTTTTCATGTACTCAACAAACTTCACTCCTTTAATACTTTTCTTATTCTCATCAGTAATGTCTCTCAAATCAGATATTCCTCTCAGTTGTGTGCCATTCAAAATTTAAAATGGTGTCTTTCCAGTACTCCTATTCATTGAATTATTGTATGCAAACTTTGTATGTGCTAACACAAAATCCCAATTACTCGGTGTGTCTCCAACAAAACATCTCAAAAGATTTCCCAAACTTCTGTTCACAACTTTAGTCTGTCTGTCGATTTGTGGGTGAAATGTAGAACTATATTTCAACTCAGTGCCAAATTTCTTCCAAAGTGTTTTCCAAAAATATCCAACAAATTTATTGTCTCAGTCAAAGATAATACTCCTCGATAATACATGCAATTTCACAATTTCCTTAAAGAAAAGATCTACTACATGTATTGCATTTGATATCTTTCTACATGGTATAAAATGTGCCATTTTAGAAAATTTATCCACAACAACAAATATTGAATCATTACCTCTTACTGTCTTTGGTAATCCAAGAACAAAGTCCATACTGATGTCAATCCAAGGTTTCTTAGGAATAGCAATCAGTGTATACAATCCAGTATTCTAACTTACTCCTTTTGCAACTTGACAAATTCCACAACTTTTCACAAATTTCTGAACATCTCTATACAACTATGACCAATAGTATTTCTCCTTAAGAAAATTTCATGTTTTATCAATGCCAAAATGTCCAGCCAAATCACTACTATATTTCTCCTTTATCAAATTAGATCTCATCAGTCCTCTCGGTATACACAACTAAATACCTTTAAACAACATACCTTCCTAAATAAAATATTCATCTCATTTAGTATCTTGTTGATCTTGAATAGGTGCTCTGCATTTTTTCCATGGCTCAGAAAAATCAAGGTCATTTTCATACAAACCTTTCATCTCATCAAAACCAAGAACTTCAATTTTCATCTCAGTCATCAAAGATCTTCTTCTACTCAATGCATCAACAACTTAGTTAGTGACTCCACTCTTATGCTTTATCGCAAATGTATAACTCTACAAATACTCAACCCATTTCATATGTCTTTGATTCAACTTATTCTGACTACCCAAGTATTGTAAAGCCTTATGATCAGTATACAACACAAATTCACTCGATATAAAATAATGTTTCCATTTCTTCAGTGCTTGAACAATAGCATATAATTCTTGATCATACACAAAATATTTCCTTCTAGCATCATTCAAATTTTCACTAAAGAAAGCAAAAGGTTTACCTTCTTGACTCAACACAGATCCAATTTCACTTCCACTTGCATCACATTCTACTTGAAATACTTTATTGAAATTAGGTAATGCAAAAATAGGTAATTCAACAACCTTCTACTTTAGAGTCTCAAAACTTCTATCAGCTCCATGTGTCCACTTGAATTCTCTTTTGTCTCCTCTCATAGTCTTAGTCATCACATTACAAATTGAACTGAAATTCCTTATGAATTTTTGGTAAAAACTTGCCAAACCATGAAATGATCTTACCTCACTAGCATTCATAGGTGTAGGCCAATTCAAAATAGCTTCAACCTTTTTAGGAACCATCTTCAAACCATCAACCAAAATAACAAATCCCAAATACACAATCTCCTCTTTCATGAATGAACACTTTTTAAGATTTATCAGCAACTTTTCCTCTTTCAATCTCTGCAAAACTTGTCTAACATGCAAGAAATGTTCTTCTCTGGTCTTATTAAATATCAGAATATCATGAAGATATACAATCACAAATTTACCAAAGAATTTCTTCAAAACTTCATTAATCAACCTCATAAAAGTACTCAGTGCATTAGTTAAACCAAAAGGCATAACCAACCACTGATATAGACCTTCTTTTGTCTTGAAAGTAGTATTCCATTCATCACCTTCTCTAATTTTGATCTGATGATATCCACTTTTCAAATCAATCTTTGTGAAATATTTTTCTGCAGTCAAACTGTCCATTATATCATCCATCCTCGGTATAGGAAACCTATACTTCACTATTATCTTATTGATTGATCTAGAATTAGTACACATTCTCCATTCTCCATTCTTCTATGGTGCCAATATAGTAGGTACTACAAAAGGAAAAACTTTCTCTGATCAAACCTTTCTCCAGCAACTCTTGAATCTTTCTATTCAATTCTTCATTCTCAGTAGGTGTCAACCGATGAGGTTCCTTATTTGGTAAACTAGCTCTAGAGATTAGATCCATACAATGATCAATGCTTCTTTTCAATGGAAAACCATTAGGTATATTGTCAAAAATGACATCACTATACTCGATGAGCAACTTATCAATCTCCTCAGGGACTTTATCCTCTATTTTCTTACACAGCTTATTCAAAATCATAGCAAAACATACATCATTCCTCTTTAAAGAGTTAACAAACTTCCTTCCTTCCATCAAAATTTTTTTCACAGATGTGCAAACATTACTAACAAGTTCTTCCATCAATGGTAACATGATTTTTTTCTTTCCATCAGCCACAATAGTATACTTATGCAATCTTCCATCATATATAGCATGTCTATCATATTGCCAAGGTCTACCCAACAAAATATGACAACAATCCATAGGCATGATATCACATAACACCTTATCATAGTATTTTCCAATCTTCAAATTCACATAGCATTGTTCACTTACCAAGAGTGTATGCTCATTTTTGATCCATGAAATCTGATAGGGTTTTGGATGTACCAACCTTTCCAATTGTAGTTTTGTGACCATCTCTTCAGATGCTAGGTTCTTTGAGCTACCACTGTTAATTATTACCTTCCAAAATTTGTTAGAAACTCTACATATGGTCTTGAACAAACTTTTCCTTACCGAATCTTCCTTTTGGCTTTCATTCCACAATGCTCTCCTTACCATCAAGTTATTTTCTTTCTCAAGTTCATTCGGTGACTCTTCTTGCACCAAAGCATTCCTACTGCTACCAGCCTTCTTACTAGTTTGTGTACATTCAAAAGATCTATGTCCTTCTTCTCCACAATTATAACAAGTTCCTTGGAAACTTCCTCTCCCATAACCACCTCGGTAGTTACTACCTCTACCTTTAGAAATTTCACCTTTCCACTCAGTCTTGCCTTTGTCCAAATTTGTCTTTTTGGTTCCGATCTACCATTTTCACCATTAGATCTACCTCTTCCTCTAGGGAATCTACCACCATGACCTCTCTGTCTTTGCTCATGTCTTTTGTTCAATTTCTCCATGGCCTTCAAAGAAAATTGATAAGCCTCTTCAATGCTCTCCAACTTGACCATACTAATTTCCTCTTGGATGGAAACTCTCAAACCTTTCAGGTATCTACCGATTCTTTCCACATCATCTTCATCATGTCTAGGTCTGATATCCAATCTATAGAATTCCTCAGTATACTCTTTTACCGAGCTATCTTTCTGCCTCAAACTTTGCATTCGCCGAACTAGGTTAATCTAATAATCACATGGTAAGAACTTTCCTTTCAACTTATTGACCATTTTACTCCATACCTTGATTTTTTTTCCTTTCCTCTTCCGATCCAATTGTAGATGTTCCCACCATAAGGATGCATGACTTTTCAACTTTGTGCTTGTAATCTTCACCTTCTTATCCTCAGGAATGTTTTCATATTCAAAATACTTTTCCATCTCGGTGATCCAATCCACCAATTCATCAGAATCTAGCTTTCCACCATACTCAGGAGGATTGAAATGTGGTGTTGACTTCAGAATTGTCAAAGTCTTCAAAAATATTTCTTCACCTTGATCCATAATAGGGGTAGGTTCTACATTCACCTATTCTTCTTCAATTTCATCATCACTAAAATCTTCAAGATGTATGCCTCTTCTTTGGGTTGTCTCCACTACTTTGAGCCTAGCAGTAATCTACCTTAGCATATCTACCAATCCTAGAATTATAGCTCACCACCCACAAGCCATCTTGACAACCCTCTGCAATTGCAGGTTAGATCACAATTTGCTACTCCACAATAATTCAACTAGGGCTTCAAGAGGAACCTACAAACCTAGATCCCCAGAACTAGATCAAGATCTCACCTTGCTTTGATACCACCTGTTGCAAGGCAGGGAGCAAGAGGGGCCAAAGGATGGCACGCCCTAATGATCCAAGCCTGCTCAACACATCTAGAAAAAAACAAACACAAGAGTGAGAGAGAGAATGCTTAAATCTTCATATATTATCATCAATTGAATCATACATGCCAGATTGTAAGGCCTTCCTAGTTACAGCTAGATATTACAATGAATCTCAGAAGTCCTCAAACATGTGAGGATCTATTACAAATCTCCAATCTAATGTCTATTATCTTTTCTACCAAAACTAACTCCCTAAACTACAACCAAACAACTACATTTATACAAGAGGATACCAAACTAAGTCAGCCTTCAAATCCATAATTAATAGAAGTAATGGTTAGATTTAGGACCACATGCTTCCCAATGATGGATTCCAACATTAAATCTATGATCCAATATAAATGCACAAGTTGGCCATAATAGGAAACAAAACTAAACCTGTCGATAAGCATGATAACCAAGTAGCAGATAGACAATGCCGAGCACCAGTGAAATAATCGACCGCCCAGGAGAGAACCAACCACACTTGGTAACCAAAGGAAACTAACCAACTACCGGCCAACTTGGTCAGAGTAGAAACTGAGCAACACAGACAAACTCCAAATTATTTTTGGTGACATAGGATTGCCAAGGACCCAAGATGCTCCTACATCAAGTTATGCATGACTGCTAGATGCCTCATTACTACTTCATAACCGCCAACACAAATGACCTTGAAAACCTCACAAAGCTCCGTAAGCCACTTTAAATTTCACTATCATGGCTTTAGAACTAAGTTTTGACACTATATATTTGATCGTTGATGCACTTCACCATTCTTCGGTGCTTTCTGCATGGCATGCAACTTGCTATGTATTCAACACCTTCCGAAGTTATGCACATCATCAAATGGAACCTCATAACCCTTTAGAAATACAACCACTTAACCATTGGGAAATTATGAAATAGATAATTGTGACTTCGTATCATGCCAGTGGTCAAATAATTTACCTCTTGCAAAGTTTCACAAACCTCTTAGCACAACTTCACAAACTTTTAATTTTAACATAAATGTTTGGCACTTGCAAAGTTGCGCATGACCTTTTCAGGAGATCAGGACTGTTAAAATGACCGAGGAAATAAACCTTGAGATGTTATGACATAGTTTGGCATGACTTTGAAACCTTAAGATAAGGAAAGACAAAAAAATAAATGTGAAGTCACCCACGAAAAGAACGGTTAAGGCTAGACACTTTTAACACCACAGGACACCTAAAGATAAAGGACTAGGATAATAACAATGGCCCCATGACATGATTGGAAACCCTTTTCTTAAATGAGCCAAAAGTAATGAGGAAATAGATCAGCTGTTAGGTTTTGAACTTAGGACAATAATTTTGAAACCCTACTAACATATTAAAACCTAGGTATTTCCTCACTTCTAAGGCAAAAAAGACAATTTCTTCAATTTTTTTTGCACTTATTGGAAATTTGACCACCAGGTTCCTTATATAGAAATTATGATTTGAATAGACAATCAAAATTGATTTGAGAAAAATAGATTCAATGGGCGAGATGATTAAGAACTGATTTAAAGATTTGAGTAACTTTCTAGAATAAAATATTTAATTCCAATTTAACTTAAAAAGAAGAAAGATAAAAGAGGAAATAAAGATGAGATTAAGATGAGAGGATTTAGTTGATTTTTTGAAAGATAAGAGTTCCCAAAATTAAAATTTAAGAAAATAATTATATTTTGATTTTAAAAAAATTGATTTTCAGAAAATTATTTTTCTCTATTAATGAGGATTTTAAATTTTAAGAAATTATATTGCCTCATATCTTTTATTTTCTCATTTTTGGAGATTTTAATTGAATTAAAAAAATTCAATTAAATTAGAAAGATGAAATTAGTTGAAATTAAATGTAATTAAAAGGAAATTGAAATTGAGGGAAATTGAGATTAAATAAAATTAATTGAGAATTAATTTTATTAAGAGGAATTGAATTAGCTAATTTAAATAATTTAATGATAATTATTTAAATTATGGGACTTTAGAAATGGATTTTAATTAACTAGTGAAAACCAATTAACTAAAGGTTAATTAATTAAATAATATTAATTATTTAATTAGTATAATGAGAATGATTAAATGATGTAAAGATTCAATTTTGGAAAAATGCAGATGATTAATTAATGATTACAGAACCATTAATTAAAAGAGGAATAATTAGTCCATTAAATGTGAACCCACAAGTGTGTCCATTTTTGCGTATCTACAACTATATCTTCCCTAAAAGTAGAGATGAAACATTTAACCAAACATTTCTTGTTAGGGGCATTAAGATCCCTAACATTCCAAGAGATGATCTTCATTGCAACTTGGGAAGGAACTTCCCCCTCCCTTCTTGCATGTATGATGTAAATTTTGCTTGATCAACCTCCGCACATCTTCTAATATTAATGTTGACAAAGATTTGCAACCTTTCCCATGTCTTTTTTTGTCCGGACAATTTGGAGAGATTTTGCTTGAATTATATTAGTTTTTTATATTATAAAGTTTAATTTTTTCTTAAATACATAAAATTATATATATATATGTGTGTGTGTGTGTGTGTGTGTGTACACACACACACACACATACACACACACACATATATACACACACATATCTATACATATTGTGAGATGGATTTGTGTCACACTTCTGTGAATCCTTGCATTCAAGGATACTCAATAATGAGCTCTTGAATATTGATTCACAACTCTCTATCTGTGGAGTGCATGGGTTGTTTACGAGGCCCTCAGATTGACTGAATTAAACCCATGCAAGTATACCACAAAATGAGAGATTCAAGGATGAGAAGAAAGAATGCTAATCTCCATTGAATCATCAAGTTCTTGCATGCAAATGAAATTAAGCTATATGATTACAATGCAAGAAAATAAACTACTTTATTGAAATGGAGATTATATGAGTATTTAGCTAAAACAATGAGATAAATTAAACTAAAATATTAAAATGCTATGAATATTAAACTACATGTAAATATGCAATCTAAAATAATGATCTCTAAAGCTTCAATTTCGCCAAGAAAACCTGCAACATAACAATAATATGAAAATTCTAGATTCCTAATTGAGAAGGAGAGGGCTCCTTATATAAGAAACTGATGACAAGAATGCATCTCCAAGATCAATGTGGGATAAATTCAAAAAGAGGAAAGAAAGCTCATTTTTTAGAAAGTGCAGAGAGAAAATAAATTTTATTTATTTTTAATTATTTGTTTCCCTTTTTTCATCACAAAGAGCTTTAAGAGGATTTTGTATTTATTTAAAAGAATGATTCTCTATTAATTAAATAAGATAACATTATTTAATTAAAATAGAGATATTATTCTAAATAAGATAAAATCATTTAATTAAAAAAAGATTTTATTTCATTTAAAAGATATTTCTTTCAATTAAATAAGGTTATTTTATTTATTTAAGAGAGAATATTTTTTTTAATTAAATAAAATTTATTGAAAGAATCAGGAAAAGGATTTTTATTTGATTTATTTCCTTTTCGATCACAAAAGATCTTTTGAGAGGATTTTATTTATTTTAAAAGAATAATTCTCTTTTAATTAAATAAAATAAGGTTATTTAATTAAAAGATGAATATTAATTAAATAAAATAAAATCATTTAATTAAAAAGGGTTTTAATTAAATAAATTTATTTTACTTAAGAGATATTACTTTCAATTAAATAAAGTTATTTTATTTATTTAAAAGGGATTATTTCTTTTAATTAAATAAAATTATTGATGATATGATTAAACCTTAGGAGATTATTGAAATGATTGAAATAATTATGATTTGATCAAGAAAATTGATTTGAATATATTGTAAAGTATTGATTCAGAAAATTGATATTTGACAAATTGAATAAATGGGGCCCAAAGTCTAGGCGACCATTTTAGGGTGCATACATTTGCCCCTCTTTGACTAATGTGAGGTCGACTCAGGATCACATGCAGTCAAAGTATGGAATTGAAGTGTGAGATTGATTGGGGATCACAAAACAACCCAGATGTGTGTTTGACGAATGGGAACACATCAGGACATAGATAAGCAGACTGAAAAAGACAAGGCCAACACCTATGAATAGGTAATTGTCATGTCTCAAATAAGAGATAAGAATCTCAAGCAAGGTTGCCCCAAGAGAAGTAATCGATAAATTTGATAAAGCTGAATCAAGCATTGAAGTTTGGTAGGTACTGCCCCCTCGTGATCGAAATCGAAATGAGATAAAGGAGAAACAATAAATTGATAAATTTAATCAAATCAAACTAAAGATAAGGTTCTTGATATAAGATGAAAGATATATAAATCACAGTTGTAAGGTAGCTTACCAAGAAAGATTATGACCCAAGGTTGAATTAGAAGAAAAGAAGTGGGGTGAAAGCGAATGGAAGATAGAAGTTTGGAAGAAATGGAAAGAAATGGAGAGAAGAAAGAGAATTTGCCTCAAGAAAGAGGATGCATTAAAATCAATCAACTGTTTAAGATAGGAAATTTTAATTGAGATCACGAAAGAAGATAAGGAAATGAAGATCAAATCATGACCACAGTTGACTGAAAGTCCACAAGAAAGATGAAGGAAACCCTCTCAAACTCATAATGCAGCCTAAAAATGCAATTTTAACATGAAGTCTAAATAATGCAAGCTACATGAAAATGCAAAGGTGTACTTGCATGGGTAACATAATTTTTTTGTGTTCATCGTTCATTAGAGAATGTAAAAGAACTTATTTTCATCATAGGGCCATTATTACCGAACATCAGATGATCACACAATCATCACTAGTCACAAATGCAACTATGAAGATATGAATTTGATTGATATCAGATTGGAATGTGGAAAGATTCTAACATGAGCATCAAAGACATAAAGGTCAAGATGACTGCAATGTTAGCTTACCCAATTTAATGTAGCAAAACCATGCTCGCATCAAGGCATAAACGCCAGGATGACCATGAGAATGGTTGTGCAAAAAAAAAATGTCAAGGATGATGCCTTAAATCTCCTGAGTGTGTTAGGAAGACAACAAGAGACATTCAAGAGGTTCAAGACAACACCCACAAGCAGAAAGCAAATAAAAACATGCCCCATGCCCCAAGTCTTCTAGCGATGCATCACGGAGAGACTTGTTAGACAAGGACACTCAACGAAAATCAATATTAGTCAGCACACAAAGAAAAGATCATGACATATCTCAAGCATTAAGTGTTGTGTTTAAAAATTTTAAGTGTGTAAACTGATACTAAGTTTTGAGGATAAGGATCAAATGCTTGCTAGCAGGTAAGATCACACGACCAAACTGGATAAGACCAAATTGATAAGTGTTGAAAAACACTCGATGTTAGGGGTTGTGTTGAAAAAAATAGTTGGGTTGGTGTTGAAAAACACCATTTGTGAGGTGTCCTAAAGACAAGCATATCCAAGAGACCAATGCTAACACAGTGATGCCCCCTAGATAAGGACAAAGACCAATTCCAAACCAATGCGACAAGGACAAGGCATGATGGAGAAAGGCTAAGTGTCGAGGATGCATGCTAAGAAATAGGGGTGCAAAGGTCTCAAGTAGCGCTCATTTCCAAGTTTTCACCACTTGGAAGAATTTTTTCAAGACTTTTTATAAAAAAATTTTTGTATCTTTTGCTACCAAGGCGCCTGTTTCCAAGTTTTCACCAAGGCACTTTTTCTAATTTTTTTGAATTTTTGAATTTTTGAATTTTTTGGTATTTTTGGAATATATAATTTTTTTGAGATACATCAAAGTGGCTATTGCCCGGTTTTCACTAAGATGATCATTTTTTTAGGACATTTTCTAATTTTTAGAATTTTTTCAACATCATAAATGAATTTTTTTGGTATTTTTTTAGGATCAATAAATATGTACAAAGGATGCCCCCAGATAGAATAGACATCAAACTCCCAAGCAAGATCACATCGTGCAGTCCAAATGTCTAGCAAGGTGGAGGACAAGAGGGAATAACAAGCTGGTGGAAGAGATGGAAGACAAGAGAATGAAGGAGGGTGAAGGAAAGAAATCTTCAAAGGAAAACTCCTCAAGAGTACCCAAGCTAGGGAAAAATTATCATGCAAAGCACATTTGGACAAGCAATGAAAGGTCAACATAGGATAAGTCACAGAAGCGGAATGCAAAAGAAGGAAACGATGCAGTCCAAAGGAGTAGATAGGTCAAAAGGCTTCATAACATCGTGTTTTACTCTTTTTTATTAGATATTAGATTAGATCAAGACCAAAGGTGAAAAGGATAGCGAAAGACTAGAATGAATGGAAGATAATAGATATGAAGGCTAGACATGAAAGAAATGAAAGCAGGATCATCATAAGACCGCTCCCGAGATAGCCAAATGTACGTGTATAGATCAACCTTGTCAAGATCAAAAAGAGAAGACGGAATGGATGAGATATGTAGAAGAACTATGCATGATGCTTGATTGCTAGGTTTTCATCATGGTACTTATCCAAGGTGCCACAAGGGAGTGGTTTTCACCATAGGATGAATTTATTTCTCTTTATTTCTGCTACCAAGGCACCTGTTTCCAAGTTTTCACCAAGGCACATTTTCAATTTTTTTATTTTTTTCATTTTTTTTTTCTTTTTTCTCTTTTTATAATTTTTTGGAAGAAGGCAAGCTTTTAGATAATGCTCCTTGAAAGGATAAACCATGATATGCCAAGGATTCAAAATGATATGCTCAAAGATGCTGATAGGGAAAGGGAGATGGAAGAGAAAATGGAGGATAAGGTTTTATGTAAAGTGAGTGAGGTTGGAAGATAGGAGGAATAGGCAAATGAGGAAAAATGATAGAAGGTAGAAGGATAATGAATGGAAAGATTGTGAAAGGGTAGATGGAAGGGAAGGCAAGATCAACATCAACACACACATTGAAGGGTGGTGAGAGGATGGAGGAAATGTGAATGAAGGAATATATGAAGGAATATGGAAAATGGATAGCAGAGGTTGCGGTTTAGGTGTATGGAATGGAAGAATGTTTTTGGAAGAAGATGAAGTGGAAGTCTTTGGAAGCTTGAATGCCAACTTCACTTGTTGCTCAACCCTAGACTCTTTCAAGAGATATTTTGGAATCCATATAGTTGTAGGGTTTTCATTTCTTTTTGATGATCTAGAGAGAATATCTTTAATGATGGATTTTGGAACCCATACTTGTCTTGTAATTTTTTTCTAGATATCTCTTTTGACTTTATGTTTCCATGTCTATTAGAAGAGACATGGTGATCTTCTTTTTTTGATGGATTCTTTTATTGCTTCTTTTTCTTGTATCGAACATTCAAGTTACATCCAAAAGACTTGGGACTTATGGAAGAGGGAGGATATGATTGGTTTAGATGGGTGGATGGATGAAAAGGATTCAAGGGTATGCATCTATTATTAAGGGTATGGAGGATATTATTACCGGACATCAGATGATCACACAATCATCACTAGTCACAAATGCAACTATGAAGATATGAATTTGATTGATATCAGATTGGAATGTGGAAAGATTCTAACATGAGCATCAAAGACATAAAGGTCAAGATGACTGCAATGTTAGCTTACCCAATTTAATGTAGCAAAACCATGCTCGCATCAAGGCATAAACGCCAGGATGACCATGAGAATGGTTGTGCAAAAAAAAAATGTCAAGGATGATGCCTTAAATCTCCTGAGTGTGTTAGGAAGACAACAAGAGACATTCAAGAGGTTCAAGAAACACCCACAAGCAGAAAGCAAATAAAAACATGCCCCATGCCCCAAGTCTTCTAGCGATGCATCACGGAGAGACTTGTTAGACAAGGACACTCAACGAAAATCAATATTAGTCAGCACACAAAGAAAAGATCATGACATATCTCAAGCATTAAGTGTTGTGTTTAAAAATTTTAAGTGTGTAAACTGATACTAAGTTCTGAGGATAAGGATCAAATGCTTGCTAGCAGGTAAGATCACACGACCAAACTGGATAAGACCAAATTGATAAGTGTTGAAAAACACTCGATGTTAGGGGTTGTGTTGAAAAAAACAGTTGGGTTGGTGTTGAAAAACACCATTTGTGAGGTGTCCTAAAGACAAGCATATCCAAGAGACCAATGCTAACACAGTGATGCCCCCTAGATAAGGACAAAGACCAATTCCAAACCAATGCGACAAGGACAAGGCATGATGGAGAAAGGCTAAGTGTCGAGGATGCATGCTAAGAAATAGGGGTGCAAAGGTCTCAAGTAGCGCTCATTTCCAAGTTTTCACCACTTGGAAGAATTTTTTCAAGACTTTTTATAAAAAATTTTTTGTATCTTTTGCTACCAAGGCGCCTGTTTCCAAGTTTTCACCAAGGCACTTTTTCTAATTTTTTTGAATTTTTGAATTTTTGAATTTTTTGGTATTTTTGGAATATATAATTTTTTTGAGATACATCAAAGTGGCTATTGCCCGGTTTTCACTAAGATGATCATTTTTTTAGGACATTTTCTAATTTTTAGAATTTTTTCAACATCATAAATGAATTTTTTTGGTATTTTTTTAGGATCAATAAATATGTACAAAGGATGCCCCCAGATAGAATAGACATCAAACTCCCAAGCAAGATCACATCGTGCAGTCCAAATGTCTAGCAAGGTGGAGGACAAGAGGGAATAACAAGCTGGTGGAAGAGATGGAAGACAAGAGAATGAAGGAGGGTGAAGGAAAGAAATCTTCAAAGGAAAACTCCTCAAGAGTACCCAAGCTAGGGAAAAATTATCATGCAAAGCACATTTGGACAAGCAATGAAAGGTCAACATAGGATAAGTCACAGAAGCGGAATGCAAAAGAAGGAAATGATGCAGTCCAAAGGAGTAGATAGGTCAAAAGGCTTCATAACATCGTGTTTTACTCTTTTTTATTAGATATTAGATTAGATCAAGACCAAAGGTGAAAAGGATAGCGAAAGACTAGAATGAATGGAAGATAATAGATATGAAGGCTAGACATGAAAGAAATGAAAGCAGGATCATCATAAGACCGCTCCCGAGATAGCCAAATGTACGTGTATAGATCAACCTTGTCAAGATCAAAAAGAGAAGACGGAATGGATGAGATATGTAGAAGAACTATGCATGATGCTTGATTGCTAGGTTTTCATCATGGTACTTATCCAAGGTGCCACAAGGGAGTGGTTTTCACCATAGGATGAATTTATTTCTCTTTATTTCTGCTACCAAGGCACCTGTTTCCAAGTTTTCACCAAGGCACATTTTCAATTTTTTTATTTTTTTCATTTTTTTTTTCTTTTTTCTCTTTTTATAATTTTTTGGAAGAAGGCAAGCTTTTAGATAATGCTCCTTGAAAGGATAAACCATGATATGCCAAGGATTCAAAATGATATGCTCAAAGATGCTGATAGGGAAAGGGAGATGGAAGAGAAAATGGAGGATAAGGTTTTATGTAAAGTGAGTGAGGTTGGAAGATAGGAGGAATAGGCAAATGAGGAAAAATGATAGAAGGTAGAAGGATAATGAATGGAAAGATTGTGAAAGGGTAGATGGAAGGGAAGGCAAGATCAACATCAACACACACATTGAAGGGTGGTGAGAGGATGGAGGAAATGTGAATGAAGGAATATATGAAGGAATATGGCAAATGGATAGCAGAGGTTGCGGTTTAGGTGTATGGAATGGAAGAATGTTTTTGGAAGAAGATGAAGTGGAAGTCTTTGGAAGCTTGAATGCCAACTTCACTTGTTGCTCAACCCTAGACTCTTTCAAGAGATATTTTGGAATCCATATAGTTGTAGGGTTTTCATTTCTTTTTGATGATCTAGAGAGAATATCTTTAATGATGGATTTTGGAACCCATACTTGTCTTGTAATTTTTTTCTAGATATCTCTTTTGACTTTATGTTTCCATGTCTATTAGAAGAGACATGGTGATCTTCTTTTTTTGATGGATTCTTTTATTGCTTCTTTTTCTTGTATCGAACATTCAAGTTACATCCAAAAGACTTGGGACTTATGGAAGAGGGAGGATATGATTGGTTTAGATGGGTGGATGGATGAAAAGGATTCAAGGGTATGCATCTATGTTGATCTTGAGGGAAGATGGGAGATGGAGGTATGTAAGGACCCAAGATGGATGGTGAATTAGGAGAGTTAGGAGGGGAAAGTGAAAGGACATAAGGACCCAAGATGGAAGGAAGGCATGGAGCCCTTAGTAGTGGTGGAAGAGATCCAAGGATGGAAGTGGAAGATGCAAAAGGATAATTAACAAGTTCATCAACATTTATATGACAACCAAGGACATCAGCATCTTTAGAGTGAGCATTAGAATTTTCAATAGAATTGTGGACATCTTGCATATGAGCACCTTCTTTGATAGGATTGTTCAAAGCTTGCAAAGGTTTAGGAAGAGTAGAAAGTGGAAGTGAACATGGAGTGGTAGAATAAGAAGATGGAAGACTTTGATCTTGACAAGGATTTTTGGATAGCATAAGCACATAATTTTTCTCTTGATTTTCAATAGGCTTAACATTGGAAGGAACAACACCATTTTACCAACCTTAATGGAAGTATCATCTTTGGAAAGTGAAAGTGTAGTAAGGTTATTTTGATTGTCAATAAGCTCAACAATGTAAGTAGTAGCTTGATCTTGCTTAGGAGAAGACTTAAGACATGGTGGAATGCATGAGGAAGGGAATAAAGGATCAACAAAACCATGACAGAGATAGAGAACATCATGAAAAGGAGTGGATGACATGGAGGGTTCTTGATCTTGATCTTTCTTTATATTCTTTTTTGTATTAGTTTTAGACTCCTCTTGACATGAAGCCACTTCTAAGGACAAGGAAGCAGGTTGGAGTTGTATGGAAGACTTTGGCAGAGATGGTGAAGGATTAGCTGAAGTAGGCATTATAGTGCATAAAGGCTTAGGCTCTTTAGGTTTAGCATTATCTGAAGTATTTGCAGCCAAGTGAAGGTTAGCTTGAGTATCTTTAAGAGTTAGCCCTTGAGGATAACTATAGGGAACCATGTGAAAAGCATTAGGATCTTTGTTGGATGAAGAATTTGTGAAGGATTTGGAAGATTCAAAAGCTTCATGAAGTGTATGGGTATTGGAGGAAGTAGGGGATGGAAGGGAACCATCACAAGACAAAGGTCTATCATTAACATGTTCTTGCTCAAGAGTGTGATTTTTATTTTCAGCATGAGATTTCTTAGAGGAAAGATTCTTATAGTATTTACATTTATAATCAGCGGGTTGAGCTTTCTCTTCTTCAAATGAAGTAGATTTATCGTCTAGGTATTATTCACAGAAATCATCAAAGTCTCTTTCAAAATCAGAGTCATATGGATCACCATCACAATCTATCCAATGTGACGACCCCTTTCCAGTAAGCACGAGCACACGATGAGGAGGACTCTTAGGAATAGGGGTTTCATAGGTATCATTACATTGTCCATCATCATAGTCATCATAGTCATCATAGTCATCAAATATGGGCATGTCACTCTTCATGGAAGAGGTATCACAAGGGCTATCAGATTGCTCATCATGGTATGTCTTGAGATAAGGAGTAAGAATCTTGGGAGAAGAAGAAGAGGAATGAGATCGTGAAGAAGAGGAAGGTGAAGACCTAGTGGAAGAAGAAGAATTAGATAATGAGGAATTTCAATAATGTTTAGAATAGTCATGATAAGATTTGGGAGATGAAGAATGATGAGAAGACTTAGAATATGAAGAATGTTTAGAAGAATCATGGTATGACTTGGAAGATTTAGAAGATGAAAGAATTTTGGAAGAAGGAGGTCATGATAGGATCATGTTGATAATTCTAGCAAAGGTGTCTGATTCCTTCAATATTTTTTCTATTTTTATCTTAAGTTTATCATCTTTGCCATATCTAGAAGGACTGTTAGAGGAAAAAAACTCTTCAAATTCAGCAATGAGTTCAAGATCATCCATTTTTAAAAGAGGTTCCATAGCAAGATATTTGTAATTCATGGTTCTGGAAGAAGAAGAATCAAGCATGGAAGCGACAAAAGAGATGAAATAGAAGCAAATAGACTAGATAGTAAGAGGAAAATAATTAGGAAGACGAGAAGAATATCCCATGTGAAGAGAAGACTTTAGAAGAAAAACATGGGAAGGGAAGAAGAAAGAAGAAGACCAAGAGTCATCTTGTGTAATTGATACCATTAACATTTGTTTTAATGTTGAGCAACATGAAAGCACCTAGGATCTAACCTAGACTAACCAAGGAAGACTAAGAATTGAAGACATGTGGTGATAAGATGGCCTCACAAAATGTCAACACCAAACTAGGATAATCAAAGTTCTCTAATGTCCAAAAAGAGATGGTAAGATAGAAATTGCAAAAGGTGTTACCGACACTGTCAAAGAGGTGCTTCAAATCAAGGGGTGACTACCCTTGCACTTTTGAATCAGGAGGTTGGACTAGGCCAAGATATATATTTGAAATTGAATTTGATGGAAATGGTTTGGAAAAAAGAGAGTACTAAAATTCTTGAAGAATGTAGCTAACAATTCTAGAGATAAACTTTCTCACCAAAAATAGTCTTTTAACTTGACAATTATTTCCAAGGTGACTTTGTAAACCAAATGATGCTATCCCTAGAGGACAAAGACAGGTCTCTAATGACAAGATAGAAAATCAAGCAAGCTGTAAAAAGGTTGGTGCTTCAACTCAAGAACTCAGTTTTTGTGTTTGTTTTAAAAGATCAAGTACATCAATAGATTTTCATCATTGATCAAGCACATAAGACAACAATCAAGGAGTTCAAGCAATCAATTGTCTTCAAACAATGAACAAGGGGCAAAGCAACCTTGCACACGAACAATCAAGTGACTTAGTATGCTACTCCTTAAAGATTCTACTTGTGTATGTTCTTGAAAATATTTTAGCAGGAATGTAGAACACAACAACATCTTAGCAAGCTGTCTACAAGGATATACATGGCTTTTCTAAAGGGCATCCTCGATATATGTAAGGTACATGAGGCACAAATCCATAGATGAGAAGAATCAAAAATCACACAGTCGGGGGGAGACGATAACCCAAATCTCCTCCTTCACTTCTCAAAGGTATAAAGTTCTTTGAAGCTTAGCCAAGAGTGAAATCTAACTCATTCCCAAGAGAGGTGTCTTTGGATTCACCTCTCAATATTTATACTCCGCCAGAACATGGGAGTTAAGGTCATCCCTTAAGGTGATGAAATCCCCAAGCAGGCCTTCTAAAAAATGAAAAGGTAAGTAATTCACTATCAAAAAGTATTGGAAAGCACTAAAGGTGGTACATTTAACCCTTCCAGTAAATGTGAGGTGAGTCCACAAAGTGGTGCATTTAACTCCTCACACAAACTCAAAGTGAGTCCACACCCTAGAAAACTAGTGAGTTCTAAAAAGCACAAAAGGGTTGCCTGGTGGAACAATTAATGCTTCTTTCTATGTAGACCCCTCCCCTTTAATGTGGCGCTGACCTTGCAACCACGGGGTGGAATGAGGGGCCGACAGATGAGTGAGTCCAATAAACCAAGATAGCAATCTAGATCAATCACAAGTAATCTAAG
>BSBK01005028.1:157500-282500 GCA_027943335.1 Chamaecyparis obtusa
TTGTTATGTGTGCTTCACATTATGACATAGATCCCAAAGGGAAATTTTTAGGCAAGTATGTGCTTAGGAACAAGATAAATGTGCTTGCATGAAGACTTTATACCTCATTGAATGAAGTAACCAAGCCTTGCAAGTTTCCTTTCCTTATAGTATCCTTTTTCTATTTTCTCTAGTGGGAAATAGGTGTTATTTCTTGACCAAAGTTCATAGTTTTGTGACAAATTTTAGGCCCTACCCTTCATTATTTGTTGTGTGCTCAAGTTGAAAGTATTGAAACAAACTTTAGATTTTGAATTGTATCTATATCTAAGCTTACGTTTAAGCCACACATTATGAAGTCTCATAGTGGGCCATTAAAGTCAAGATGGACTTGGGAAATAGGAGCCAGTCCCAAGTGCACATGGAGTCCTAACATCCACATGAAGAAAGAGATATTGGAGGTTTATTTAACATGTTATAAGAACTAGATCAAAAGTTTCCAATTCCATGTAATCATTGAACACCTATGAGATGTTATGTATCCTTCACATTATGACATAGGTTGTAAAAGGCAAATTTTAGGTAACAATGTGCTTAGGAACAAGATCCATGCCTAGGCACAAGTCTAGGGTTGGTGAATAGATTTTCAAATATCTATAAACAAAAATGAAATAATTTTTTTTTTTGGATGTAATATGCTTTATAATATTATATTCCTTTATCACATTATTTTATTATGTATTTAAGTCTTACATTTTCTGAATAAATATTCTTTTATCAAAATTGTAATAAAATGATAGTTTTGATTCCTTCAATCATTAAGATTTTTCTTTAAACTTTTTAATTAAAAATTATGATCTTACCATAGAAAGTAATTTTAAAATATGATAAAAATGTTATCCATCCATATAAAATTTGTTTAGTCAATAACTCTGTCATTTAACAATTAATCCAAACATACCACCTCTCATTTTCTAGTGCTAATTTCTATGATATTTATTAACTCAAAGTATGAACTGATGTCCACTGGTATTTGACCTAGAAAGCATTGTTGAATATGATTGACACGTCATATGTGAGATGGATTTTAAATTTCATGGTCTAATACTGTAAATCATGAAATGAGTCGATGTCAACATGAAATTGGTTTAAGTACGCAACAAAATTTGCAGATATGATACAAAATCAAAGAAATAGAAATGTATTGAGAATTTTGTTGTGTTCATTGCTGCATTTTTTCTAAATCAGAGTAATGATGGATGGTGGAATATGATTCAAAGTATTGATAAAAAATTGATTACAGGATGAAATTTAGACATTATCAAAGTAAATATTTATGATCATGATATTATTTAAATCAACTTGATTGATGAGATACTACTTTTGCATCCCTATTTTTAATAATATATGTAAAACTATTTTCTAATGAATAATAATATAGAATGTATTCATAAAAAAATGCCATGTACTTAGAAGATCCCAAAAATCTCAGAGACTCGCAAATTCTCTTACCAAAACAAAATTATATCCAAAAATTCTTAGTTAATATAATAGGAAGAACATTTTGGCAGTTGAACAACTTGACCTAAAAAGTAGAACGTGGCAAAGACCTTTATTCTACACAACTATAATTTAAACTAGCAATGGCTATGCTTCATTGTGAGGAAATAGAAGATTCCTACAATGGCATTCATACTTTCTTTGATCAAATTCACTACTCAGATTGATAACAAAGAACATTGAAATTTTCAAATTGATCATTTTAAATTTCAAGCTCATTGAAATCTAAGTAGGCTGAGCTTCGACCCAAAATGTCATTAAATCTTTTCAAAAAACAATGGTTTTCAGTAAATTTGGCAAGAGTTCTATATAAATGTTTGTGGTTGCTTATTTTAGTAATTTTTTAATAAAGGAGTCAATATATATATTCTCCATTCATGTGAGGCTAAATCTAGATGAGTTTTTTTGTTTTCCAACAACTTTGTTATTTTATATTACTATTGGTTTAACATAGACTAAATGCTTAAATTATATCAAATATCATATCTATAATTTGATATAAAAATAATTATCATGTTATTACTTATAGAATAGTTAGAGTGTGTATTAACAAGCTGAAATGACATAACTTGTTAGCTGCAAATAACCAAACTCCTAAATTATGAGAGCACAATAAATATAGAGTGTAAAATTGAATTTTTTATTAGTAACATTCATTTATTTAGTTTTAGAAAATTACAAAGTAATAGTAGATTATGGAGTGCACATCTTTTTAGATTGTAGATAATTCTTTGAAGTGTGAACTCAAACTTATGAGACAATCTTATAAAGGACTCATCTATTTATATTTGGCTTAACATTTTGTAGCTTATTTTGTAAAAGAAAGAAATTAATATTAATGATTATACTTGATTAATGAAGCATGAAGGAAGAGATTTTTCATTATCAATTTGATATTTGTAGTATTTCACTATTTTTAACCATGATTATTTTGTAGACTTTCACTATTTCAAAATAATTGATGTTGATTTTGTTGGTAGAGGTTTGATGTGGGGGGCTTGAAGAGGCCCCTGTCCTTATAAAAAAGAAACAATAAAATTACTTTGCTATAGACATACTACAACAAGATAGAACAAGTAGTTAAAAAAGATGTAACAAATAGTGTAGAGAACCATAAAGGAAAAACCACAACATTAAGGAGATTGTAACTTATCTAGAGAAATGTTTGAATCACATTTCTCCTATGAATATAGTTGAGTTACATTTTTTTTTGATAGTAGTGGTATTCATCTCAAGTCTTTTGTTAGAACTAAGGTACCATCTATCTTGTAAATCTTATGTTGCATTGCATGGTTTCGACATCCTTGGAAAGTGTCCTAAGGCAACTAGGAAAGTAATTTGTAGCTTATTTCTTCTTAATATTGTTTGTAATACATTCATGTGGGGTGGTGGGTTCCACTAGAAATAATAATCATCGATTATGATAATAATTATTCAATATTGTTTTTCCACATGTGGACACCTACAATTCAATAATTTATAATGACACAAGGGAGGATGGGGAGAGGGGCCAAAGCCACACTCTAACTAGATCCACCTTGTAGGGATCCCATGTGGAAGCAACAACACAACAAATGAGAGAGAGAATGCAAAAACTTTCATATATTATCTTCAATTGATTCATACATGCCGGGTTGTAAGACCTTCCTGATTTAAGCCAGATATTACAATCAAGTACATAAATCCTCCAACATGCAAGGATCTGCCAACAATCTCTAATCATCTATCTTCTATATTCTAAATAAACTAACTCCCTAACTCTAACCAAACAACTACATTTAGACAAGAGGCTATCAAACCAAGTTGGCCTTCAGATCCACCATCAACAAAAGGGATGACCAGATCTAGGTCCACACACTTCCCAATGATAGATACCATCATTAAATCTATGACCAAATATAAATGCAAGAGTCAGCCTCAACATAAATCCAAAATAAACAACTTGGTAAGAAAACATAATCGAGCGCCAGATAAGCATCACTGAGTGCTAGGAAAATAATTGAGTGCTAGAAAGATTACCAACCAACACTGGTGAACAAAGGAAACCAAGCAACACCGAAGCAACTTGGTCAAAGCAGGAACCAAACAACACAAAAAACTTCAAACATGCATTTGGTGACATAGGATTGCCAAGGACTTGAGATGCTCCTGCATCAGACACCTGGGGTTATTTGAAAATGATTCTCTGAATCATGTAACATGTATGATCTGATCTACATCCAACTCAAATTGTGAAATCCATGAACTATCTTCAATCAGTCTATTCTTCCACTTTACCAGATATTCCATATACTATTTTCCTCTTGTACTTCAGCCAATTCCTTATTCCAAAATCTTCTCAACTTCTTTTGTTTGTTTCTTAGGATAATCCATCAGTACTGTCATGTCTTCATCAAGTTCTTGATACTCATACAAATAAAAAATGTTGAATATAGGTGATATATCCATGTCATCAGGTAACTCAATCTCATATGCATTTCCATTGTCAAATTTTCTCAAAATCTTGCAAGGACCAAACTTCTTCATTTTCAAATTCCCATAAGTTCCAACAGGAAATCCGCCTTTCTTCAAATAAATCATTACTTCATCACCAACTACAAAAGTCTTATGTCTTCTTGATCTATGAGCTCTCTCTTTTTATTTTTTATTACTTTTCTCCATCTTATATTTCACATCTTCATGAAATTCCTTCATGTGTACTCGGAAAATTTTACTCCTTCAGCACTTCTCTTTCTTTCATCAGCAATATCCCTCAAATCTGATATACTTCTCGGTTGTATGCCATTTACAATCTTAAAAGGTGTTTTTCTAGTACTCCTATTCATTGAATTATTGTATGCAAACTCTTCTTGTGCCAACATAGAATCCCAATTACTTAGTGTGTCTCCAACTAAACATCTCAATAGATTTCCCAAAATTCTATTCACAACTTTTGTTTGTCCATCGATCTATGGGTGAAATGTAGAACTATATTTCAACTCAGTGCCAAAATTTCTCCAAAGGGTCTTCCAAAACTATCCAACAAATTTACTGTCATGGTCAGAGATAATACTCCTTGGTAATCCATGAAATCTGAAAATTTCCTTAAAGAAAAGATCTACTATATGTACTGCATCTCATGTCTTTCAACATGGCATAAAATGTACCATTTTAGAAAATTTATCTACAACAACAAATATGGAATCGTTACCTCTTATTGTCTTCGATAAGCCAGGAACAAAATCCATACTGATGTCAATCCAGGGTTTCTCAGGAATAGAAATCAATGTATACAATCTAGTATTTTGACTTACTCCTTTTGCAACTTGACAAATTCCACAAATTTTCACAAATTTCTAAACATCTTTATACAACTGTAGCCAAAAGTATTTCTCCTTAATAAAATTCAATGTTTTATCAACACCAAAATGTCCAACCAAACCACTACTATGTTTCTCTTTTATCAAATTAGGTCTCATTGCTCCTCTCGGTATACACAACTGAATACCTTTAAACAACATACCTTCTTGAATTAAATATTCTTTCCATATAGTACTTGGTTGATCTTGAATAGGTGGTCTACACTTTCTCCACGACTCTAAAAAATTAGGATCAAATTCATAAGAATCTCTCTCATGTCATCAAAGCCAAGAACTTCAATTTTCATCTCAGTCATCAAAGATCTCCTTCTACTCAATGCATCAACAACTTGGTTAGTGACTCTACTCTTATGCTTTATCACAAATGTATAACTCTGCAAATACTCAACCCATTTCATATGTCTCTGATTCAACTTATTTTGACTACCCAAATACTATAAAGCCTTATGATAGGTATATAACACAAATTCACTAGGTATCAAATAATGTCTCCATTTATTCAATGCTTGAAAAATAGCATAGAATTCTTAATCATACACATAATATTTCCTTTTTGCATCATTCAAATTTTCACTAAAGAAAGCAATGGGTTTACCTTCTTGACTCAATACAGCTCCTATTGCACTTCCACTTGCATCACATTCCACTTGAAATACCTTATTGAAATCAGGCAATGCTAAAATAGGCAATTTAGTAACATTTTTCTTCAGAGTCTCAAAACTTTTATCATCTCTATGTGTCCACTTGAATTCTCTTTTATCTCCTCTCATAGTCTCATTCATAGCATTAAAAATTGAGCTGAAATTCCTAATGAACTTTCGGTAAAAAATTTCCAAACCATAATGTGATCTTACCTCACTAGCATTCTCAGGTGTAGGCCAATTCAAAACAGCTTCAACCTTTTCAAGATCCATTTTCAAACCATTAGCTGAAATCAAAAATCCCAAATACACAATGTCCTCTTTCATGAAGGAACACTTTTTCAGATTTATCAGCAACTTTTCTTCTTTCAATCTTTGCAATACTTGTTTAACATGCAAAAAATATTCTTCTCTTGTCTTACTGAATATCATAATATCATCAAGATATACAATTACAAACTTATCCAAGAATTTCTTCAAAATCTCATTCATACAAACCAAAAGGCATGAGCAACCACTCATACAAACCTTCTTTTGTCTTAAAAGCAGTCTTCCACTTATCGCCTTCTCTAATTTTGATCTAATGATACCCACTTTTCAAATCAATTTTGGTAAAATACTTTTCTCTAGTCAAACTATCCATTATATCATCCATTCTCGGTATAGGAAACCTATATTTCACTGGTATCTTGTTAATTTCTCTAGAATTAGTACACATTCACCATTATCCATTCTTCTTAGGTGCCAATACAATAGGTACTACACAAGGACTCAAACTTTCTCTGATCAAACCTTTCTACAACAATTCTTGAATCTGTTATTTCAATTCTTGATTATCGGTAGGTGTCAACTAATGTGGTGCCTTATTTAGTAAACTAGCTCCAGGGATTAGATCCATGCAATGATCAATGCTTCTCTTTGGTGGAAAACCATCGGGTACATTATCACAAATGATTTCACTATACTCAGTGAATAACTTATCAATCTCCTCAGGGACACTATCCTCTTTTTAATTACTTAGTTTATTAGGAATCATAACAAAACATAGATCATTCTTCTTCAAATCCTTTGTAAAATTTCTTCCTTCCATCAAATAAAGTTTCATAGATGTGCAAATATTACTAACATTTTCTTCAATCAAAGGTAACATGATTTTTCATCTTCCATCACCCCAAATATTATATTTATGGAATCTCCCATCATATATAGCATGTCTATCATATTGCCAAGGTCTACCCAACAAAATATGACAACAATCCATAGGCATGATATCACATAACACCTTATCATAGTACTTTCCAATTTTCAAATTCACATAACATTGTTCACTTACCAAGAGTGTATGCTCATCTTTGATCCATGAAATTTGATAGGGCTTCAGATGTTCCAACCTTTTCAACTACAACTTCATACCCATTTCCTTAGATGCCAGATTCTCCGAGCTACCACTATCAATGATTACCTTCCAAAATTCATCAGAAACTCTACATCTAGTCTTGAACAAAATTTTCCTTACCGGATCTTCCTTATTACTTTCACTCCAAAGTGTTCTCCTTACCATCAAGTTATTTTCCTTCTCAAGTTCATTCAGTGACTCTTCTTGCACCAAAGCATTTCTATAATTACCGACCTTCTTAATTGCATGTGCACACTCAAATGATCTATGTACTTCTTCTCCTCAATTGTAAAATGTTCCTCAGAAACCACCTCTATTATAACCACCTCTATTATAACCACCTCGATAGTTACTGCCTCTACCTCTAGATGAACTTTCACCTTTCCACTCAGTCTTGCCTTTATCTAGAGTTGTCTTTTCAAGTTCAGATCTACTATTTTCACCATGAGATCTACCTCTTCCTCTAGGGAATCTACCACCTCTACCTCTTTGTCTTTACTCATGTCTTTTGTTTAGTTTCTCCTCAGCTTTCAATGCAAATTGATAAGCCTCTTCAATATTCTCCAATTTTACCAAACTAATTTCTTCTTGGATGGACACTCTCAAACCATTCAGGTATCTAGCAATTCTTTCCACATCATCTTCATCATATCCAGATCTGATATCTAATCTATAGAATTCCTTAGTATATTATTTTACTGAGCTATCTTTATGCCTCAAAATTTTCATTTGCCTAACTAGGTTAATCTGATAATCACAAGGTAAGAACTTTCCTTTCAATTTATTCACCATCTTATTCCATACCTTGTTTTTGTCTTTGCCTTTCCTTGTTCTATCCAACTACAGATGTTCCCACCACAAGGATTCATGACTTTTCAACTTTGTGCTCATAATTCTCACCTTCTTTTCCTTAGGTACATTCTCATATTCAAAGTACTTTTCCATCTCATTGATCCAGTCCATCAATTCATCAGAATCCAATTTTCCACTATACTTAGGAGGATTAAAGTGTGGTGTAGACTTCATATTTTTCAAAGCCTTCAACAATCTTTCCTCACCTTGATCCATCGCTGATGCAGGTTCTACATCAACTTCTTATTCCTCAATTTAATCATCACTAACATCTTCAAGATGTCTTCCTCTTCTCTGGGCTATTCCAACAACTTCTAATCTAGTAGCAAGTTGTCTCAACATGTCTGCCAATCATGGATCTGCATCTCACCTGCAATGAACCATCTTGAAACCCTTCGCAATTGCAGGCTAGATCACAATCTACTACCCCACAAGAATTCAACTAGGGTTTGAAAAGAAGAAACCTTCAAACCTAGATTTGTAAACCTAGATCCAGATCTCACCTCACTCGGATACCACCTAACACAAGGGAGAATGGTGAGAGGGGCCAAAGGAATACCCTAATGAGATCCACCTTGTAGAGATCCCACGCAGAAGCAACAACACAACAAGTGAGAGAGAATGCAAAAAATTTCATATATTATCTTTAATTAATTCATACATGCTAGGCTGTAAGGCCTTCCCAGTTTAGGCTAGATATTACAATCAAGTACATAAATCCTCCAACATGCGAGGATCTTCCAACAATCTCTAATCTTCTATCTTCTAACTGAACTGACTCCCTAACTATAACCAAACAAATACATTTATACAAGAAGCTACCGAGCCAAGTCGGCCTTCAAATCCACCATCAATGGAAGGGACACCTAGATCTAGGTCCACACACTTCCCAATGATAGATACCATCATTAAATCTATGACCAAATATAAATGCAAGAGTCAGCCTCAACAAAAATCCAAAATAAACAACTCGGTAAGCAAGCATAACCAAGCACTAGACAAGCATCACCGAGCACTAGGGAAATAACCGAGCGCTAGAGAGGTAACCGACCAACACCAGTGAATAAAGGAAACCGAGCAACACTGAACCAACTCAATCAAAGCAGGAACCGGGAAACACAAAAAATGTCAAATTTGTTTTTGGTGTCACAGGATTGCCAAGGACCCGAGATGCTCTTGCATCAGATAACATTTAATTAGAATAAAGAAGTGAGAAAATAGAAATGAACTTTGGGATTCTCCAAGTTTGTTCTTGGAAGACGTAACATGCATCTCTTGGTATTCCATGATTTATTAAATTTAATGCAATGTGTATCCTTCATGTTTGGGCTGCCCTGTTGGAGGCAAAGTATTAGAGCCAAAATGTGTCATTTTGAAATATGTGGAGGCAATGCTAGGGTTGGGGATGTTTGGAATGAGGAGTCTTCTTTGGATTCTTCATTTGGTAGTTGTGGAGTTCTTATCATTCTATAAAAATATATGTTTGAATGTAGAAAAAATATTGATTACTTGAACATATATTTACTCTACAGGAACAAGGAATGGTGGAGGCATAAGGAAGTTGTGTTAGACAATACTAAATTAGCTAATAGTTTAAGTTTTAGTTTAAATTAATAAACTATTATATTTAGTTTTGGAACTATTAGTTAATTGAGAAACCATATCATCTTTCAAAAATATTGTAGGTTGGACCAATAAACATAAATTTTTTAAATGCTTCTGTCATTTGGTATTAGATTAGTCATATGCTTGGTAATTTTAAAATAAAATAGAGACATTAATAGAGAAGGTGATGTTATAATTATTGAGTTATTGCTGGCATTGGTTGTCATTGATGTCAAAACCTTCATACCCACATCTAGCAGTATCATTTTGTTGTTAGCTATCAGTTTTGAAACAAGAGTTTCTATTACATGCATAATAGGTTCAGTATGAGCATCCTTTTTATGTCCTTGGTGTTCCATGGCAAGTGTACACTTTTATACTCATGCCTCATTTGTTTTCATGCATTCATATGTCATGGGTGCTCAATATTACATGGAATATTCTATCGATTTGTAGTGATTTCTATGGCTACAATGTTATTTCAAGTATTCATATATTTTTGGTTTATTGAATACATCATATTCTGGACAAGTTTTTATCAAGAATCGTTTATTTATGGTTTTGGTTATTTTATGGATTATCTTTTGTACTTGGTAGTGGTGTCCAAATATTCTCAATAATTGTAATATAAATTTTAATATCTTAAGTGTGACCTATCTATGGGTCATGTTGTATCTTGTTGATAAATGATCTTAAGTGTGTCCTAGATTTAGGATCAGTTTTATACATTAAATATAATTGTAATATCTTTTTCTTGGTCATTTTCACACATGTTTGGTGTGAGCCGACATATGTATGATCAAGTACTCATCTAAATAAAGGAGATCTTTTGTATTCAAGGAAGGTATGGATGTGTATGTGTGAATCTATTGTAGTGGTGTATGTGAGTAGAGTTTTTGTGAAACAACACCAAGGAGAGGCTTGCATATCAATAGAAATGGGTTAGATAGTTATATACAGAGAATATTTCATTCAAATATAATGGAATTTAAGGTAACAAAGCTTAACTATTGAACTATTCATGCATAATCAAATGCAATTCTACCATTTAAAATTTTCATCATTTTAATGTCTCTATTATATAAGGGTAGTTTTTATCCCAGCTAGAAGTAAGTCGACTAACAATGAGCCAACTCGTAGTGAGAGAACCTGGTAGTGAGCCTTTGTAAAATTGACCTTAATTGTTGTCACCCTAATAGGTCTTCATTTCATGAGAATGCTCTTCTCCATGGTTTTTGATAGTTTGGTATTCTACATAAGTCTTGGTGTTCTATGTGGCGGTGTTTCTACGCTTTCATGTTTATATCTTTTATGAACATTTAATGTTCTTAACAAATAGATACTAAGTTCTTATTGCTATTATTTAATACATTATTGAAAAATGAAAATTTCTATAAAGTGTGTGGGAATAACTCATTCACCTCCCTCTTAGTTATTTGGTATGTTCAACAATTGGAATCAGAGCTCGGTCCCTTGCAAATAGAGATTAACTCTTTGAGGTAGATCTGGATTTATTTACTAGATGGAGGGATGATTCTATAGTGAAGAAGATTGGAAAATCATGAGGAGTGATATTGAAGGTAATGAATCAGAAAATGAGGAGCGGAAGGAGAACTCTAAGGAGGAAAATGCTTGTATCAAAAAGGTGAGATATTGGATCAAGAAGTTCAAAGAAAGATATAAGGTAGTTAGTAAGGAATTGAAGGAATATGATGCAGTCAAGGATGGAGGATCCAATTAAGGACTATCCAACCTTGTAGCCAAACACAACCACAATGAAAATACACAACAAGAAAACAAATCTGAAAGAAACATATATCTTTATTCATCAATTAACTGATTACACGCAATGTGTCAGGCTGTAAGGCCTTCTTGGTTACAACCAAATACAATGCAAGAGATAGTTCTACAAGATCACAAAGGATCCAACACACTTATCCTCACCTAGCCTAGGTCTAAAACACAAAAGGACACTAGTAGGCACTCTAAGAAAGATCTAAACTTGTACTCAAACTTCCAAGCAATATTTCTGCTACCTAAGCTCACAAGCTACTAACTCTACTTTCACAGATGCACAAATCTACTACTACCCTCTTCCCAAACAACTACCCAAACATCTATTTAAATACTAAACCCCAACCATAAGTCAGCTTTACAAAAAATTAAGTCCCAAAATCCAGCCGGCTTCCAAATATACAAATATTAAATGCCAAACATCAGTTGGCTTACAAATAACTTCACAAGTAATTAATTCACCAAGTTAGCCTCCAAATCCACATAGGATAATGCAACATGCCAAATCTAGGTCTCCACATGTCCAATGGTCAATCCATAACTTGAGGAACACAACCCAGATTAAATGCATCAATTGGCCAAGCCAAACTCCAAGAACAATCATTGGTAAGCCAAACTACCGAGCATCAGGAAATACACCGAGCATCCACACCAACTGAGCTCTCCAAGCATTACTGAGCACTAATGTCGATCAAGCACCAAAGACATCACCGAGCACCAAAAGTTCCAAGTCTCCTTCAATGACTGAGCTCCCTTCAGTGATCGATTCCTCTAGTGACCGAGCCACTTCAACATTAGAGCAACAGGCATAAACACCAAGACCTCATCGTTAACCAAGCACCGGGTAAGAAACCACCAAGTCACCGAGTGACCATCATCAATCAAGATCCACCAGAACTTCCAACTGAGAATCACCACCAAGATTGAGAAACTCTAGTCTTCTACTGAAATCACTAGCCAAGTAACCGAACTCCACCAGATAGTTACTAAGACTGCCAGAATCTTCAGGCACCGAGCGATAAGCCAAGATGCCAATGCATCAAACTCTTAGGGTACAAAGAAAAGTGTGTCCCACACTTTCTCACCAAAGGGAACATCTGAAAAACACCAACTCTACTTCATCTTCACTAAAGGTTTCCACTCCATCACGGGAAAGAGAACCAATCTTCAAGCTAACCAATCAGTATGTTCATCATCCTAAACAAACTAAGCCTTCAATCCATCACCAGGGATCAAGGAAGAATCCCATCTTAGAATCTCATCACCAGACTTATCATTGTCAACCAGAAACTCAAGTCTGCAACCAATAAACAACATCTGCACCACAAAACCAAATAAAAGAAACTCGGCAACACCAACATCACCGAGGTGTTCAATAGTAGGCAACTCTACACCAACAATAATCTGATCAAGCACAACCAGATGCTCTAAAATTTCCATGTCAGGCACAACCAACTGAACATGAAAACCAATCTCCTCACCAACCTCAACAAGATCAGTAACATCGTCGGTAATCATAGGTAACTCAGCAACAAGCACAAGTTGTAATGCAGGTTTGATGTCAGACTCCACCAACCGACCATCAAAACCAATTTCACATATCTCTTCAACCTCTGAACTGTCACAAGAAACCTTGTCAAGATGTCTTCTCTCATGAACCAGCCTTCTAACCAACCAAACAACTTTCCTCTAGATCAACATGCTCCAACTCCGGTAAGCTTTACAAAGCTCAAAAACACTTTATCGCACAAGGTTCTTAACTCAGTTCTCCACGTGGTTCAAAAAATTTGCTTCCAATCGAGAAAAACTCTTGAAAATCACATCACCAAGGTCTAATCCTCTCAGATACATCTCCAAAGATCTTCAAAAACCTTCTGCAAAAAACCCTAACACTGACCACCTTGTGACAACCTCGTAGCTGTATGCAAGTCAAATCGCAACCTACCACCTCGCACGAACAACTAGGGTACGATTTCACAAGTTCAATGTCATGAATCTGCAACTCAGATTGCGCACAATCTCTTTGCCAACAAGATAAACTTTGCAAGATCAGCCTTGCTAGGTTAACCTTCAAGATCAACTATCAGCTCCAATAGGAACAAAACTTCTCTCTAATACCACCTAATATAGTCAAGGATGGAGGATCCAATTAAGGACTATCTGACCTTGTAGCCAAACACTAACACAATGGAAATACACAACAAGAAACCAGATCTGAAAGAAACAGATGTCTTTATTCATCAATTAACTGATTACATGCAATGTGCTGGGCTATAAGGCCTTCCCGATTATGGCAAAATATAATGCAAGAAATAGTTCTACAAGATCACCAAAGATCCAACACACTTATCCTCAGCTAGCCTAGGTTTGCAACACAATAGGAAATTGGTAGGCACTCCAAGAAAGATCTAAACTTGTACTCAAACTTTCAAGCAATCTTTTTGCTACCTAAGCTCGCAAGCTACTAACGCTGCTTTCATAGATCCACACATCTGCTATTGTCCGCTTCCTAAACAACTACCCAAACATCTACTTTAATACTAAACCCTAGCCACAAGTCATCTTTACAAACAATTAAATCCCAAAAGCTAGTCAGCTTCTAAATATACAAATATTAAATGCCAAACATCAATTGACTTACAAATAACTTCACAAGTAATTAATTCACCAAGTCAGCCTCCAAATCCACATAGGATAATGCAACACACCAGATCTAGGTCCCCACACATCCAATGGTCAATCCATAACTCGAGGAACGTGACCTAGATTAAATGCATCAGTCAGCCAAGCCAAATCTCTAAGAACAACCGATGGTAAGCCAAACTACCAAGCATTTGGAAGTACACCGAGCATCCATACCAACTGAGCTCTCCAAGCATTACTGAGCACCAATATCAACCAAGCACCATAGACATCACTAAGCACTAGAAGTGCCAAGTCTCCTTCAATGACCGAGCTCCCTTCAGTAACTGAGTCCTCCAGTGACCAAGTGATGAAGGGTGCTCCCCTTAATACCACAACCACATAAGAGAAATAGAGAAACAACAACAATAATATGCAAGAACAGAAAATTGGCTTCTTATTATCTCCACAAATGTGGAATTACAAACTTTTAGAGTTATAATATGCAAAGCCACATGGGCATTCCCTTACAATATTTTGTAGGACAAAGCCTCGAATCAATACCCAGATCTACTACCGAGAACTATTCTGAACTCCTAAGACAATAATACAACCTTCCTTATATAGGCAATTTTCCATCGCCTGGGAAGGTTCCAGAATTTTAGCCAATAAGGCTGACCAAAATTAGAATTATTTTATTTTACATTTTATTACATCATAGTCGGCTCAAGATAACCTTTGAAACTCGAACAAAAATTTTGAAGAAAATTATTTTCCACCATTTCGGGTGGCCCAACTTCCGAAGACCATAAGTCATCACCAGTTGACTCGATCGGCTATTATAACCCCATTTCAGAAATGCCACGAAGTGCTCTACAGGTTTGACCAACGCAATGCCTATCACCCAAATTTTCTACCTCATCCGGGGCCTCTAAAGCCTTCAAAAATGAGTTCAAAGTTTCTGTACCCTGCTATCAATACCAAAAATCTTCAATATCTTCCAATATACACTTGATCTGGCAATGAAACTTTACTGGTAGACTTATATGACCAAAATGAACCTCCAAGAAAGAAATCAGATCATTTTGAGCACATACAAAAATTACCAAAAATAGTAACTTTCCATAAATAGAAACTCTGCACAAAATAGCCCTTATTGAATACAAAAATAGAAATATTTTTGGGTGATGCAAGATTTCTCTTACACCCGGGGTAATTTGAGAAGTGACCCTGTCACAACTCAGGTGTGCAGAGGAAAACTGAGACGGCTAACCTCCTCCTTTGTCAGCCATGATGAATCTTCAATAGGTCATCCTTTCCACTTGACCAGATATTTTTCATATGTCCTGTTCCTTGTGCTTCTGCCAACATGACTGTCCAGTATATCTTCGATCTCCTTAGTGTCTGAACTAGTTACTGGAATACTCCACTGTGCTGCTGTGATCTCATCTTCAACACCTCCTTCATGATACTCTGTCAGATCTGAAATGTTAGACACTGCTAAAATATTTAGCTCAGTAGGCAATTCTACCTCATATGCCTCTCCTGAATCATGTTTCTTCAGTATCCTACATGGTCTAAACTTCTTCATTTTCAGCTTGTTATATGTACCAACTGGAAACCGCTCCTTCCGCAAATGAACCATGACTTCATCACCAACCTGAAATTTCTTATACCTCCTTTTCTCATCCGCCTTAGCCTTATAATGTGCATTCATCTTGGTAATATTCTTCCTCACCTCCTCATGGATGTTCTTCAAGTGTTCTACAAAATCCTCAGCTTCAGCACTACTTATTTCTCCTTTATCTATCTTCCTCAATTCAGATGCATTTCTTGGACTACTTCCATATACAATTTGGAATGGTGATTTGCCAGTGCTCCTATTGACAGAATTATTGTATGCAAATTTTGCCTCTGGTAAAATCAAATCCCATCCTATTGGCTTATCCCCAACCAAACATCTCACCAAATTTTCCAAACTCCTATTCACCACCTCTGTCTGTCCATCAGTCTGTGGATGATGTGATGAACTAAACTTCAAATCTGTCTTCAACTTCTTCCACAATATACGCCAGAAATATCCAACAAACTTAGTGTTCCGATCTGAAACTATGGTCTTTGGCAAACCACGAAGTCTCACTACTTCTCTGAAAAACAATTCTGCTACATGAACACCGTCATTAGTCTTCTTGCAGGGAATAAAATGTGCCATCTTTGAAAATCTATCAACTACCACAAAAATTGAATCGTGTCCCCACTGTGTCCTCGATAAACCAAGAACAAAGTCCATGCTGATATCCTCCCAAGGCTTCTTTGGTACATGTAATGGCTGATAAAACCCTGTATTCTACTTCACTCCCTTCACCATCTGACATACTCGGCAACTCTATACAAACTTCTTCACATCTTGCTGCAACTGTGGCCAATAATAATTCTCACTAACGAAACCAAGGGTTTTATCACGACCAAAATGTCTAGCCAATCCTCCGCTATGCTTCTCCTTGATGAGATTCTCCCTCAAAGAACTTCGTGGAATGCACAATTGACTCCCTCTGAATAGCATATCATCCTGGATGATGAAATCCAACCATTTCATCCTGTCTAGAGTAACAGGTTCTGTACAAGCTTTCCAAGCTTCACCAAAATCAGGATCCTCTGGATATAAATTCTTGAGTTCCTTGAACCCAACCACTTCAATCTGCATTTCTGTCAGCAATAGTTACCTTTTGCTAAGAGCATCTGCAACCCTATTAGACTTTCCACTCCTATGTTTGAAAATAAATGTATAACTCTGCAAAAACTCAACCCACTTCAAATTCCTTTGATTCAATTTTCTTTGACTATTCAAATATTGCAAAGTTTGATGATCAGTATACAAAACAAACTCCTTAGGAAGCAGATAGTGCCTCCACTTTTTCAATGCCTGAACTATAGCATAAAATTCTTGATCATAAACAGAATATTTTCTCTTGGCATCATTTAATTTCTCACTGAAATAAGCAACAGGTTTACCTTTTTGGCTCATAACAGCTCCTATTGCAGTACCACTAGCATCACAATCTACTTGAAACACCTTATTAAAATCTGGAAGTGCTAAAACAGGTTGTTCTGTAACTTTTTGTTTCAACAATTGAAAACTCTTTTCTGCCCCATTAGTCCACTTAAACTCTTTTCTATCCCCTCTCATTGTTTCAGTCAAGGGTCGACAAATACTGCTAAAATTTTTGATAAACTTTCTGTAAAAGCTAGCTAATCCATGAAAATATCTTACCTCAGTAGCACTCCTTGGACTAGGCCATTCAAGGATAGCTTGTACCTTCTCTGGGTCCATTTTTAGACCTTCTGCTGAAACTAGAAATCCCAAATACACTAACTCTTTCTTCACAAAACTGCACTTCTTCAAATTAAGCAACAATTTCTCATCTCTCAACTTCTCAAACACCATATGAATATGCATCATATGTTCCTCCAATGTCTTGCTAAAAATCAAAATATCATCTAGGTAAACAATAACAAACTTACCCAAAAATTCTTTCAGAACCTCGTTCATGAGCCGCATGAAAGTGCTCGGTGCATTGGTTAGCCCAAAAGGCATGACTAACCACTCATATAGTCCTTCCTTTGTCTTGAAGGCAGTCTTCCATTCATCTCCTTCTCTGATCCGAATCTGATGGTATCCACTCTTCAGATCTATCTTTGAGAAATACACAGCTCCACTCAAACAGTCCATAATATCATCCATTCGTGGCAATGGAAACCTATACTTGATTGTGATTTTGTTTATTGTCCTAGAATCTATACACATCCTCCATTATCCATTCTTCTTTGGTGCTAATACCGCTCGTACAGCATAGGGACTCAGACTCTCACGGATCAATCCTTTCTGTAACAGTTCATCTACTTGTCTATTCAACTCCTCACTTTCTGCAGGTGTCATTCTGTGTGCTGCCTTATTCGGCAAACTCGCTCTTGGGATCAAGTCCATCTAATGACTGATCTTCTTGACTGGTGGTACTCCATCAGGCACGTTATCAGATACAATATCCTGAAACTCATTCAACAAATCTGCAACTTCTACAGGAACATCTTCTACTTTCTATTTACCAACTTTTGGAATTAAAGAAAAACATACATGCTCATGCCTCATACCATCTAAGAAATTTCTTCCCTCAACAAAAGTTATCCTCGCATTACCACATACCTTTTCTTTGTTCTCCTTCAATGGTTTTAGCTTATGTCACACTCCATCCTTTGTCAGGGAATAGGTATTCACATGACCATCATGTACAACACATCTGTCAAACTGCCATGGTCTACCCAACAACATATGACATGCATCCATAGATATGATATCACACAATACCTCATCTTGGTATCCGCCAACCTTGAACTTTACTAGGCATTGTTCATTGACCATGACCTTGTGGTCATCCTGTACCCAGGAAATATGATATGGATGTGGGTGTTTCTGTCTCTTGAGCTTCAACTTTGTCACCATCTCTTCTGACACCAAATTGTCAGTGCTTCCACTATCAATGATCACATCACAACATTTACCTTCACACTTGCACCTGGTGCGAAACAGGCTCCTCCTTTGCTCAGGTTCATTCTCACCACTCAACAGGACTCTTCTATTAATCAATGTTTCTCTTCTTTCAGCATCTTCAAAATTTGATGATCTGACATCTTCATCTATATGTGCAACTCTGGCCTGGCCTTCATTTCTCCTGTCCATTCTACCTTGGTGCTGAGGACATTCAAATGCCCTATGACCTTCTTCTCCACAGTGAAAACATGTTCCATGGAAGCCTCCTCTTCTAGATCCTTGTCCTCTTCCTCTTCCTCTCTGATCTTTATTATTCTGTTCCTGGAAGCAATTGGAATTATTTCCACGCTGATTCTGACTGCTACTAGCCTCATCCTTCTTTTTTGGATCTTCATTTCGGCCAGCATATGACCGTCCACCAGATCGTCCACCACGACCTCTTCCGTTTTGTCTGCTCTCGAACTTCTTGTTCAGCTTTTCCTCTACTTTTAGGGCAAATTGGTATGGCTCCTCAATACTATTCATTCAAACCAGATTCAACTCCTCCTGAATGCTTGGCCTTAACCCATTAAGGTATCGGTCAACTTTCTCCTTATGAGCTTCTGCATGGCCTGTTCTGATGAGTAGTCGATAGAACTTTTCTATATAGTCCTGAAGAGATCTTCCTGCTTGCTTCAAACTTTGCATTTTCTTTTGTAGATCAAGCTCATAATCAACAGGAATGAACTGTTGCTTTAATTTATCCACCATCTGATCTCATCTTGTGATTTTATCTTTCCCTCTTCTATTTCGCTCCAATTGAATTTCTTGCCACCAGATCTTCGCATGACCTTTCAGTCTGACCTTCACAAATTTGACCCTATCAGGATCCTCAACATCTTCATACTCAAAATATTTCTCACATTCATTGATCCAGTCGATCAATTCCTCTGGGTTAAGATTTTCCAAAAAATGTAGGAACCTCAATCTTAGGTCTTATCCCAATATTGGAAATCATCCGAAAAAGTTTTTCTTCCTCCTGGTTCACAATTTCAGCTTCTCCTTCTTGATATTCTTCTTCAGCTTCATCCTCTCTTTCATCTCTGACATTAAAATTCATTCCTCTACGAATCTCTTCTTGTAATGCTCGCACTTGTCTTTACAGCTCTCTAACCTTAGGTGTTACAACACTAGCTCTTCCGCCACGTTCCCTTCGTGGAGGCATTTTTGCGATGCGCGCTGAAACCTTAGCCACGGTCCTAGTGCAAACTGCCTCACGCTCGGCGATCTATTTACACACTCAAGAACCTAGCTCTGATACCACTTGCTGAAGGGTGCTCCCCTTAATACCACAACCAGATAAGAGAAATAGAGAAACAACAACAATAATATGCAAGAACAGAAAATTGGCTTCTTATTATCTCCACAAATGTAGAATTACAAACTTTTAGAGTTACAATATGCAAAGCCACATGGGCATTCCCTTACAATATTCTATAAGACAAAGCCTCGAATCAATACCCAGATCTACTACCCAGAACTACTCTGAACTCCTAAGACAATAATACAGCCTTCCTTATATAAGCAATTTTCCACCGCCTGGGAAGGTTCCAGAATTTTAGCCATTAAGGCCGACCAAACTTAGAATTATTTTATTTTACATTTTATTACATCATAGTCAGCTCGAGATAACCTTTGAAACCTGAACAGAAATTTTGAATAAAATTATTTTCTGCCATTTCAGGTGGCCCAACTTCCGAAGACCATAAGTCATCACTAGTTGACCCGATCGACTATTATAACCCCATTTTGGAAATGCCACGAAGTGCTCTACAAGCTTGACTCATGCAAGTGCCCATCACCCAAATTTTTGACCTCATCCGGGGCCTCTAAAGCCTTAAAACTGAGTTCAAAGTTTCTGTACCCTGCTACCAATACCGAAAATCTTCAATATTTTCCAATATACACTTGATATGGCAATGAAACTTTACTGGTAGACTTATATGACCAAAATGAACCTCCAAGAAAGAAATCAGATCATTTTGAGCACATACAAAAATTACCAAAAATAGTAACTTTTCATAAATAGTAACTCTGCACAAAATAGCCCTTATTGAATACAAAAACAAAAATATTTTTGGGTGATGCAAGATTGCTCTTACACCCAGGATGCTCCTGCATCAGACACCCAGGGTAATTTGAGAAGTGACCCTGTCATGACTTAGGTGTGCAGAGGAAAACCAAGATGGCTAACCTCCTCCTTTGTCAGCCATGATGAATCTTCAACAGATCATCCTTTCCACTTGACTAGATATTCTTCATATGTCCTGTTCCTTGTGCTTCTGCCAACACGACTATCCAGTATATCTTCGATCTCATTAGTGTCTGAACTAGTTGCTGGAATACTCCACTGTGCTGCTGTGATCTCATCTTCAACACCTCATTCATGATACTCTGTCAGATCTGAAATGTTAAACACTCGTGAAATATTTAGCTCAGTAGGCAATTCTACCTCATATGCATTTCCTGAATCATGTTTCTTCAGTATCCTACATGATCCAAACTTTTTCATTTTTAGCTTGTTATATGTACCAACTGGAAACTGCTCCTTCCGCAAATGAACCATGACTTCATCACCAACCCAAAATTCCTTATACCTCCTTTTCTCATCTGCCTTAGCCTTATACTATGCATGCATCTTGGTAATATGCTTCCTCACCTCCTCATGGATGTTCTTCAAGTGTTCTACAAAATCTTCAACTTCAGCACTACTTATTTTTCCTTTATCTATCTTCCTCAATTCAGATGTATTTCTTAGACTACTTCCATATACAATTTGGAATAGTGATTTTCCAAGCTTCCTGTTGACATAATTATTGTATGCAAATTCTACCTATGGTAAAATCAAATCCCATCCTGTTGGCTTATCTCCAACCAAACATCTCAGCAAATTTCGCAAACTCCTATTCACCACCTCTGTCTGTCCATCAGTCTGTGGATGATGTGATGAACTAAACTTCAAATCTATCTTCAACTTCTTCCACAATGTACGCCAGGAATATATAACAAACTTAGTGTCCCGATCTGAAACTATGGTCTTTGGAAAATCATGAAGTCTCACTACTTCTCTGAAAAACAATTATGCTACATGAATAGCATCATTAGTCTTCTTGCAGGGAATAAAATGTGCCATCTTTGAAAATCTGTCAACTACCACAAAAATTGAATCGTGTCCCTGCTGTGTCCTCGGTAAACCAAGAACAAAGTCCATGCTGATATCCTCCCAAGGCTTCTCTGGTACAGGTAATGGCTGATACAACCCTGTATTCTACTTCACTCCCTTTTCCATCTGACATACTCGGCAACTCTGTACAAACTTCTTCACATCTTGCTGCAACTGTGGCCAATAATAATTCTCACTAACGAAACCAAAGGTTTTATCACGACCAAAATGTCTAGCCAATCCTCCGCTATGCTTCTCCTTGATGAGATTCTCCCTCATAGAACTTCGTAGAATGCACAACTGACTCCCTCTGAATAGCATATCATCCTAGATGATGAAATCCAACCATTTCATCCTGTCTAGAGTAACAGGTTCTATACAAGCTTTCCAAGCTTCACCAAAATCAGGATCCTCTGGATATAAATTCTTGAGTTCCTTGAACCCAACCACTTCAATCTACATTTCTGTCAGCAATAGTTACCTTTTTCTAAGAGCATCTGCAACCCTATTAGACTTTCCACTCCTGTGTTTCAAAAAAAATGTATAACTCTGCAAAAACTCAACCCACTTCAAATGCCTTTGATTCAATTTTCCTTGACTATTCAAATATTGCAAAGCTTGATGATCAGTATACAAAACAAACTCCTTAGGAAGTAGATAGTGCCTCCACTTTTTCAATGCCTGAACTATAGCATAAAATTCTTGATCATAAATAGAATATTTTCTCTTGGCATCATTTAATTTCTCACTGAAATAAGCAACAGGTTTACCTTCTTGGCTCATAACAGCTCCTATTGCAGTACCACTAGCATCACAATCTACTTGAAACACCTTATTAAAATCTGGAAGTGCTAAAATAGGTTATTCTGTAAATTTTTGTTTCAACAATTCAAAACTCTTTTCTGCCCCATTAGTCCACTTAAACTCTTTTCTATCCCCTCTCATTGTTTCAGTCAAGAGTCCACAAATACTGCTAAAATTTCTGATAAACTTTCTGTAAAATCTAGCTAGACCATAAAAAGATCTTACCTCAGTAGCACTCCTTGGAGTAGGCCATTCAAGGATAGCCTGTACCTTCTTTGGGTCCATTTTTAGACCTTCTGCTGAAACTACAAATCCCAAATACACTAACTCTTTCTTCACAAAATTGCACTTATTCAAATTAATCAATAATTTCTCATCTCTCAACTTCTCAAACACCATACGAATATGCATCATATGTTCCTCCAATATCTTGTTAAAAATCAAAATATCATCTAGGTAAACAATAACAAACTTACCCAGAAATTCTTTCAGAACCTCGTTCATGAGCCGCATGAAAGTGCTCGGTGCATTGGTTAGCCCAAAAGGCATGACTAACCACTCATATAGTCCTTCCTTTGTCTTGAAGGAAGTCTTCAATTTATCTCCTTCTCTAATCTGAATCTGATGATATCCACTCTTCAGATCTATCTTTGAGAAATACACAGCTCCACTCAAACAGTCCATAATATCATCGATTCATGCCAATGGAAACCTATACTTGATTGTGATCTTATTTATTGCCCTAGACTCTATACACATCCTCCATTCTCCATTCTTCTTTGGTGCTAATACCACTGGTACAGCACAAGGACTCAGACTCTCACAGATCAATCCTTTCTGTAACAGTTCATGTACTTGTTTGTTCAACTCCTCACTTTCTGTAGGTGTCATTCTATGTGCTGCCTTATTTGGCAAACTCACTCTTGGGATCAAGTCCATCTGATGACTGATCTTTCTGACTGGTGGTAATCCATCAGGCATGTTATTGGATACAATATCCTGAAACTCATTCAACAAATCTGCAACTTCTACAGGAACATCTTCTACTTCCTCTTTACCAACTTTTGGAATTAAAAAAAAACATACATTCTCATGCCTCATACCATCTAGGAAATTTCTTCCCTCAACAAAAGTTATCCTCGCATTACCACACACCTTTTTTTTGGTCTCCTTCAATGGTTTTAGCTTATGTCGCACTCCATCCTTTGTCAGGGAATAGGTATTTGCATGACCATCATGTACAGCACATCTGTCAAACTGCCATGGTCTACCCAACAACATATGACATGCATCCATACATATGATATCACACAATACCTCATCTTGGTATTCGCCAACCTTGAACTTTACTAGGCATTGTTCATTGACCATGACCTTGTGGTCATCCTGTACCCAGGCAATCCGATATGGATGTGGGTGTTTCTATCTCTTGAGCTTCAACTTCTTCACCATCTCTTCTGACATTAAATTGTCAGTAATTCTACTATCAATGATCACATCACAACATTTACCTTCACACTTGCACCTGGTGCGAAATAGGCTCCTCCTTTGCTCAGGTTTATTCTCACCACTCAATAGGACTCTTCTGTTAATCAACGTTTCTCCTCTTTCAGCATCTTCAAAATTTGATGATCTGACATCTTCATCTACATGTGCAACTCTGGCCTGGCCTTCATTTCTCTTATCCATTCTACCTTGGTGCTGAGGACATTCAAATGCCCTATGACCTTCTTCTCCACAGTGAAAACATGTTCCACGGAAGCCTCCTCTTCTAGATCCTTGTCCTCTTCCTCTTCCTCTCTGATCTCTATTATTCTGATCCTGGAAGTGATTGGAATTATTTCTACGCTAATTCTAACTACTACTAGCCTCATCCTTCTTTTTCGGATCTTCATTTCGGCCAGCATATGACCATCCACCAGATCGTCCACCGCGACCTCTTCCATTTTGTCTGCTCTCAAACTTCTTGTTCAGCTTTTCCTCTACTTTTAGGGAAAATTGGTATGCCTCCTCAATACTGTTCATTCGAATCAGAGTCAACTCCTCCTGAATGCTTGGCCTTAACCCATTAAGGTATCGGACAACTTTCTCCTTATCAGCTTCTGCATGGCCTGTTCTGATGAGGAGTGGATAGAACTCCTCTATATACTCCTGAACAGATCTTCTTGCTTGCTTCAAACTTTGCATTTTCTTTAGTAGATCAAGCTCATAATCAACAGGAATGAACTCTCACTTCAATTTATCCACCATCCGATCCCATCTTGTGATTTTATCTTTCCCTCTTCTATTTCACTCCAATTGAATTTCTTGCCCCCAGATCTTCGCATGACCTTTCAGTCTCGCCTTCACAAATTTGACCCTATGAGGATCCTCAACATCTTCATACTCAAAATATTCCTCACATTCATTGATCCAGTCGATCAATTTCTCTGGGTTAAGATTTCTAGAAAATGTAGGAACCTCAATCTTAGGTCTTTTCCCAATCTTAGAAATTGCCCGAAAAAGTCTTTCTTCCTTCTGGTTCACAATTTGAGCTTCTCCTTCTTGATATTCTTCTTGGGCTTCATCCTCGCTTTCATCTCTGACATTAAGATTCATTCCTCTATGAATCTCTTCTTGTAATGCTCGTACTTGTCTCTGCAGCTCTCTAACCTTAGGTGTTACAACACCAACTCTTCCGCCACGTTCCTTTCGTGGAGGTATTTTTGCGATGCGCACTGAAACCCTAGCCACGGTCCTGGTGCAAACTGCCTCACAGTCGGTGATCTATTTACACACTCAAGAACCTAGCTTTGATACCACTTGATGAAGGGTGCTCCCCTTAATACCACAACCACATAAGAGAAATAGAGAAATAACAACAATAATATGCAAGAACAAAAAATTGGCTTCTTATTATCTCCACAAATGTGGAATTACAAACTTTCAGAGTTACAATATGCAAAGCCACATGGGCATTCCCTTACAATATTCTATAGGATAAAGCTTCGAATCAATACCCAGATCTACTACCCAAAACTATTCTGAACTCCTAAGACAATAATACAGCCTTCCTTATATAAGCAATTTTCCACCGCCTGGGAAGGTTCCAGAATTTTAGCCAATAAGGCCGACCAAACTTAGAATTATTTTATTTTACATTTTATTACATTATAGTCGGCTCAAGATAACCTTTGAAACCCGAATAAAAATTTTGAAGAAAATTATTTTTCACCATTTCGGGTGGCCCAACTTTCGAAGACCATAAGTCATCACCAGTTGACCCGATCGGCTATTATAACCCCATTTTGGAAATGCCACGAAGCACTCTACAGGAATGACCTATGCAAGTGCCCGTCACTCAAATTTTGATCTCATTCGGAGCCTCTAAAGCCTTCAAAACTGAGTTCAAAGTTTATGTACCCTGCTACCAATACCGAAAATCTTCAATATCATCTAATATACACTTGATCTGGCAATGAAACTTTACTGGCAGACTTATATGACCAAAATGAACCTCCAAGAAAGAAATCAGATCATTCTGAGCACATACAAAAATTATCAAAAATAGTAACTTTCCATAAATAGCAGCTCTGCACAAAATAGCCCTTATTGAATATAAAAATAGAAATATTTTTGGGTGATGCAAGATTGCTCTTACACTCAGGATGCTCCTGCATCAGACACCCAGGGTAATTTGAGAAGTGACCCTGTCACGACTCAGGTGTGCAAAGGAAAACCAAGATGGCTAACCTCCTCCTTTGTCAGCCATGATGACTCTTCAACAGGTCATCCTTTCCACTTGACCAGATATTCTTCATATGTCCTGTTCCTTGTGCTTCTGCCAACACGACTGTCCAGTATATCTTCCATCTCCTTAGTGTCTGAACTAGTTGCTGGAATACTCCACTGTGCTGCTGTGATCTCATCTTCAACACCTCCTTCATGATACTCTGTCAGATCTGAAATGTTAAACACTGGTGAAATATTTAGCTCAGTAGGCAATTCTACCTCATATGCATTTTCTGAATCATGTTTCTTCAGTATCCTACATGGTCCAAACTTCTTCATTTTCAGCTTTTTATACGTACCAACAGGAAATCACTTCTTCCACAAATGAACCATGACTTCATGACCAACCTGAAATTTCTTATACCTCCTTTTCTCATCTGCTTTAGCCTTATACTGTGCAGTCATCTTGTTAATATGCTTCCTCACCTCCTCATGGATGTTCTTCAAGTGTTCTACAAAATCCTCAGATTCAGCACTACTTATTTCTCCTTTATCTATCTTCCTCAATTCAGATGCATTTCTTGGACTACTTCCATATACAATCTGGAATGGTAATTTGCCAGTGCTCCTCTTGACAGAATTATTGTATGCAAATTCTGCCTGTGGTAAAATCAAATCCCATCCTGTGTGCTTATCTCCAACAAAACATCTCAGCAAATTTCCCAAACTCCTATTCACCACCTCTGTCTGTCCATTAGTCTGTGGATGATGTGATGAACTAAACTTCAAATCTATCTTTAACTTCTTCCATAATATACGCCATAAATATCCAACAAACTTAGTGTCCCAATCTGAAACTATGGTCTTTGGCAAACCATTAAGTCTCACTACTTCTCTAAAAAAAAATTCTGCTACATGAACAGCGTCATTAGTCTTCTTGTAGGGAATAAAATGTGCCAACTTTGAAAATCTGTCAACTACCACAAAAATTGAATCGTGTCCCCACTGTTTCCTCGGTAAACCAAGAACAAAGTCCATGCTAATATCCTCCCAAAGCTTCTCTGGTACAGGTAATGGCTGATACAACCCTATATTCTGCTTCACTCCCTTAACCATTTGACATACTCGGCAACTCTGTACAAAATTCTTCACATCTTACTGCAACTGTGGCCAATAATAATTCTCACTAACCAAACTAAGGGTTTTATCACGACCAAAATGTCCAGCCAATCCTCCGCTATGTTTCTCCTTGATGAGATTCTCTCTCATAGAACTTTGTGGAATGCACAACTGACTCCCTCTGAATAGCATATCATCCTGGATGATGAAATCTAACCATTTCGTCCTGTCTAGAGTAACAGGTTCTGTACAAGCTTTCCATGCTTCACCAAAATCAGGATCTTCTTGATATAAATTCTTGAGTTCCTTGAACCCAACCACTTGAATCTGCATTTTTGTCAGCAATAGTTGCCTTCTGCTAAGAGCATCTACAACCCTATTAGACTTTCCACTCCTGTGTTTCAAAACAAATGTATAACTCTGCAAAAACTCAACCCACTTCAAATGCCTTTGATTCAATTTTTCTTGACTATTCAAATATTGCAAAGCTTGATGATCAGTATACAAAAAAAACTCCTTAGGAAGTAGATAGTGCCTCCACTTTTTCAATGCCTGAACTATAGGATAAAATTTCTGATCATAAACAGAATATTTTCTCTTGGCATCATTTAATTTCTCACTTGAATAAGCAACAGGTTTACCTTCTTGGCTCATAACAGCTCCTATTGCAGTACCACTAGCATCACAATCTACTTGAAACACCTTATTAAAATCTGGAAGTGCTAAAATAGGTTATTCTGTAACTTTTTGTTTCAACAATTGAAAACTCTTTTCTGCCCCATTAGTCCACTTAAACTCTTTTCTATCCCCTCTCATTGTTTCAGTCAAGGGTCCACAAATACTGCTAAAATTTTTGATAAACTTTCTGTAAAAGCTAGCTAGACCATGAAAAGATCTTACCTTAGTAGCACTCCTTGGAGTAGGCCATTCAAGGATAGCCTGTACCTTCTCTGGGTCCATTTTTAGACCTTCTACTGAAACTACAAATTCCAAATACACTAACTCTTTCTTCACAAAACTGCACTTCTTCAAATTAATGAATAATTTCTCATCTCTCAACTTCTCAAATACCATACGAATATGCATCATATGTTCCTCCAATGTCTTGCTAAAAATCAAAATATCATCTAGGTAAACAATAACAAACTTACCCTGAAATTCTTTCAGAACCTCGTTCATGAGCCGCATGAAAGTGCTCGGTGCATTGGTTAGCCCAAAAGCATGACTAACCACTCATATATTCCTTCCTTTGTCTTGAAGGTAGTCTTCCATTCATCTCCTTATCTGATCCGAATCTGATGATATCCACTCTTCAGATCTATCTTTGAGAAATACATAGCTCCACTCAAACAGTCCATAATATCATCCATTCGTGGCAATGGAAACCTGTACTTGATTGTGATCTTGTTTATTGTCCTAGAATCTGTACACATGCTCCATTCTCCATTCTTCTTTGGTGCTAATACCGCTGGTACAGCACAGGGACTCAGACTCTCATGGATCAATCCTTTCTATAATAGTTCATGTACTTGTCTATTCAACTCCTTACTTTCTACAGGTGTCATTCTATGTGCTGCCTTATTGGGAAAACTCGCTCCTGGGATCAAGTCCATCTGATGACTGATCTTCCCGACTGGTGGTAATCCATCAGGCACGTTATCAGATATAATATCCTGAAACTCATTCAACAAATCTGCAACTTCTACAGGAACATCTTCTACTTCCTCTTTACCAGCTTTTGGAATTAAAGAAAAACATACATGCTCATGCCTCATACCATCTAGGAAATTTCTTTCCTCAACAAAAGTTATCCTCGCATTACCACATACCTTTTCTTTGGTCTCCTTCAATGGTTTTAGCTTATGTCGCACTCCATCCTTTGTCAGCGAATAGGTATTTGCACGACCATCATGTACAGCACATCTATCAAACTGCCATGGTCTACCCAACAACATATGACATGCATCCATAAATATGATATCACACAATACCTCATCTTGGTATCTGCCAACCTTTAACTTTACTAGGCATTGTTCATTGACCATGACCTTGTGGTCATCCTGTACCCAGGCAATCCGATATGGATGTGGGTGTTTCTGTCTCCTGAGCTTCAACTTTGTCACCATCTCTTCTGACACCAAATTGTCAGTGCTTCCACTATCAATGATCACATCACAACATTTACCTTCACACTTGCACCTGGTGCGAAACAGGCTCCTCCTTTGCTTAGGTTCATTCTCACCACTCAACATGACTCTTCTGTTAATCAACTTTTCTCCTCTTTCAGCATCTTTAGAATTTGATGATCTGGCATCTTCATCTACATGTGCAACTCTGGCCTGGCCTTCATTTCTCTTGTCCATTCTGCCTTGGTGCTGAGGACATTCAAATGCCCTATGACCTTCTTCTCCACAGTGAAAACATGTTCCACGGAAGCCTCCTCTTCTAGATCCTTGTCCTCTTCCTCTTCCTCTCTGATCTCTATTATTCTAATCCTGGAAGTGATTGGAATTATTTCCACGCTGATTCTGACTACTACTGGCCTCATCCTTCTTTTTCATGTTTTCATTTCGGCCACCATATGACCGTCCACCAGATCGTCCACCGCGACCTCTTCCATTTTGTCTGCTCTCGAACTTCTTGTTCAACTTTTCCTCTACTTTTAGGGAAAATTGGTATGCCTCCTCAATACTGTTCATTTCAACCAGATTCAACTCCTCTTGAATGCTTGGCCTTAACCCATTAAGGTATCAGGAAACTTTCTCCTTATCAGCTTCTGCATGGCCTATTCTGATGAGGAGTCGATAGAACTCTTCTATATATTCCTGAACAGATCTTCCTACTTGCTTCAAACTTTGCATTTTCTTTAGTAGATCAAGCTCATAATTAACAGGAATGAACTGTCACTTCAATTTATCCACCATCCAATCCCATCTTGTGATTTTATCTTTCCCTCTTCTATTTCACTCCAATTGAATTTCTTGCCACCAGATTTTCGCATGACCTTTCAGTCTGGCCTTCGCAAATTTGACCCTATCAAGATCCTCAACATCTTCATACTCAAAATATTCCTCACATTCATTGATCCATTTGATCAATTCCTCTGGGTTAAGATTTCTAGAAAATGTAGGAACCTCAATCTTAGGGCTTTTCCCAATCTTTAAAATCGCCCGAAAAAGCCTTTCTTCCTCCTGGTTCACAATTTTAGCTTGTCCTTCTTGATATTCTTCTTCGGCTTCATCATCGCTTTCATTTCTGACATTAAGACTCATTCCTCTATGAATCTCTTCTTGTAATGCTCGCACTTGTCTCTGCAGCTCTCTAACCTCAGGTGTTACAACACCAGCTCTTCCGCCACGTTCCCTTCGTGGAGGCATTTTTGCGATGCGCGCTGAAACCCTAGCCACGGTCCTGGTGCAAACTGCCTCACGGTCGATGATCTATTTACACACTTAAGAACCTGGCTCTGATACCACTTGATGAAGGGTTCTCCCCTTAATACCACAACCACATAAGAGAAATAGAGAAACAACAACAATAATATGCAAGAATAGAAAATTGGCTTCTTATTATCTCCACAAATATGGAATTACAAACTTTCATAGTTACAATATGCAAAGCCACATGGGCATTCCCTTACAATATTCTGTAGGACAAAGCCTCGAATCAATACCCAGATCTACTACCTAGAACTATTCTGAACTCCTAAGACAATAATACAGCCTTCCTTATATAGGCAATTTTCCACCGCTTGGGAAGGTTCCAGAATTTTAGCCAATAAGGCCGACCAAACTTAGAATTATTTTATTTTATATTTTATTACATCATAGTTGGCTCAAGATAACCTTTGAAACCCGAACAAAAATTTTGAAGAAAATTATTTTCTGCCATTTCAGGTGGCCCAACTTCCGAAGACCATAAGTCATCACCAGTTGACCCGATCGGCTATTATAACCCCATTTCAGAAATACCACGAAGTGCTCTACAGGCTTGACCCATGCAAGCACCCATCACCCAAATTTTTGACCTCATCTGGGGCCTCTAAAGCCTTCAAAACTGAGTTAAAAGTTTCTGTACCCTACTACCAATACCGAAAATCTTCAATATCTTCCAATATACACTTGATCTGGCAATGAAACTTTACTGGTAGACTTATATGACCCAAATGAACCTCCAAGAAAGAAATCAGATCATTCTGAGCACATACAAAAATTACCAAAAATAGTAACTTTTCATAAATAGCAGCTCTGCACAAAATAGCCCTTATTGAATACAAAAATAGAAATATTTTTGGGTGATGCAAGATTGCTCTTACACCTAGGATGCTCTTGCATCACCAAGACACTTCAAAAACCAAGCAACAGGCATAAACATCGAGACCTCATCAGTAACCGAGCACCGAGCAACAAACCACCAAGTCACCGAGTGACCATCATCAATTGAGATCCACTAGAACTTCCAACTGAGAATCACCAGCAAGACCGAGAAACTCCAGTCTTCTACCGAAATCACCAGCCAAGTAACCGAATTCCACTAGATAGTTACTGAGATTGCCAGAATCTTCAAGCACCAAGCGATAAGCTAGGATGCCACTGCATCAGAATAAAAAACACAAAATTGTAGAGATGGAATAGTAACTAATAGAATTGAAGAAATCTAAAGGAAATAGTGTAGATTAGTATCAAGAATTGAAGGATTCAAAGGAAAGGATAGAAGACCTTGAGAATAAGCTAGATGAATCTTATGATTAGATAATACTAAGAGGGGGGTGAATCAATATTGCAACACTTTTATACTTTCTAAACCAATTCAAACTTAACCATGGAATAACTGAAATAAGAAGAGAATATACATAAACTAAATAACTCATAACACCATGATTTATTCTTGAGGAAACCCTAGCCAAGGGAAAACTCTGGTGGAGATGATACTCACAAATTATGCAGTAGGAGTATATTGTCCCTATTAGGAGACCTTACACATTTAGGAGTAGAATATTACAATAGCACATGCCCTTGTTAGAGGACTGACCCTATAAAGAGTGTACAAAATAGAGCTCACTAAGTTCATACAAGGGAATCATTGTCCAGTATTACAAAATGACTTCACAAGAATAAAAGTGAACTATAATAGCATCTTCTATGCCAAAGTAGTTCTAGTTGAAGTTCTCAACAATAATCATAGAATCTCCACTTAATCAGTCATCACATTTCATCACAATATCCTTCATCACTATTCACAACTCAAAAACTTTCTATATATATATATATATATATATATATATATATATATATATATATATATATATATACCCGATCAATTTAATTTCCTTTTCGTCTCACTAATTATTCACAAAATTTGTCTTTACATTTCATTCACAAAAGGATATCATGCGGCTATCAGGTCAAAAGTTTCCAATTCCATGTAAACATCTAACACCTATGAGCTATTATGTATGCTTCATATTATGACATAGGTTGTAAAGGGAAAAGTTTAGGTAACGATGTGCCTAGGAGATAGATCCATACCCTTGCACGAGTCTAGGGTTCATGAATAGATTTTAAAATATCTAAATACTGAAAAAAAAATGAAATAAATTTTTTTTGGGTATAATATGCTTTATAATCTTATATTCCTCTATCACATTATTTTATTATGTATTTAAATCCTACATTTTTTGAATAAATACTCTTTTATCAAAATTGTAATAAAATGATAGTTTCAATTTCTTTAATCATTAAGATTTTTCTTTAAACTTTTAAATTGAAAATTATGATCTTACCATAGAAAGTAATATTAAAATCTGATAAATATGTTATCCATCCATATAAAATTTGTTTAGTCAATAATTCTGTCATTTAACGTTTAATCCACACATACCACCTCTTGTTTTCTAGTGCTAATTTCTACGATATTTATTAGCTCAACCTATGAACCGATGTCCACTGGTATTTGACCTAAAAAGCATTGTTGAGTATGATTGACACGTTATATGTGAGATGGATTTTAACTTTCATGGTGTGATACTGTAAATCATGAGAGGAGTCGATGTCAACATGAAATTGGTTTAAGTACGCAACAAGATTTGCAGATATGATACAAAATCAAAGAAATAGAATTGTATTGAGAATTTTGTTGTGTTCATTGCTGATTTTTTCTAAATCAGAGTAATGATGGATGGTGGAATATGATTCAAAGTATAGATTAAAAAAATATTACATTATGAAATTCAGTCATTATCAAAGTATTCATGATCGTGATATTATTTAAATCAACTTAGTTGATGAGATACGACTTTTGTATCCCTATTTTTAATAATATATGTAAAACTATTTTCTAATGAATAATAATATAGAACGTATTCAAAAAAAAAATGCATGTCCTTCGAAGATCCCAGAAATCTCTCAGACTCGCAACTTCTCTGACCAAAGCAAAAATATATCTTATCCCATTAAATCATGAATTTGGTTGAATTTAGATAGGTTGCTTCGTATAATAGGAAGAACATTTTGGCAGTTGAACAACTTGACCTAAAAAGTAGAACATGGCAAAGACCTTTATTCTACACAACCATAATTTAAACCAGCAATGGCTACGCTTCATTTTGAGGCGATACCAGACTCCTACAATGACATTCATACTTTCTTTGATCAAATTCACTACTTAGATTGATAACAAAGAACATTGAGATTTATAATGATCAAGCTCATTGAAATCTGAGTAGGTTGAGCTTCCCAAAATGACATTAAATCTTTTATAAAATTGTTTTTCAATAGATTTGGAAAGAGTTCTATATGAATGTTTGGAGAGACTTATTTTAGTTATCTTTAAATAAAGGAGTCAATATATATGTTCTCTATTCATGTCAAGTTAAATCTAGATGAGTTTTTGTTTTCCAACAACTTTGTTATTTTATATTACTATTGATTTAACTTAAACTAAATGCTTAAATTATTTCAAATATCATATCTATAATTTAATATAAAAATAATTATCGCTTTATTACTTAGAGTGTGTATTAACAAGCTGAAATAACATAGCAAATAACAAAAGTCCTAAATTATGAGAGCACAATAAATAGAGTGTAAAATGGAATTTTTTTAATAGTAATGTATTTATTTATTTAGTTTTAGAAAATTACAAATTAATAGTAGATTATGCAGTGTAGATCTCTATAGATTGTAGATCATTCTTTTAAGTGTGACCACAAAATTAGAAGACAATCTTATAAATGACTCATTTATTTATATAGGTTTAACATTTTATAGCTTATTTTGTAAAAAAAAATATTAATATTAATGATTATATTTGATTATTGGAGCATGAAGGAGGAGAGTTGTCATTATCAATTTGATATTTGTATTATTAATTGAAGTATTTCAATATGATTATTTTGTAGACTTTCACTATTTCAAAATAATTGATGTTGATTTTATTGGTAGAGGTTTGATGTCGGGGTTTGAAGAGGCCCCTCCCCTTATAAAAAAGCAACAACAAAATTACTTTTCTATAGCCATACTATAAAAAGATAGAAAAAATAGTTTTTAAAAAATGTAACAAATAGTCTAGAGAATCATAAGGGAAAAACTACAACATTAAGGAAATTGTAACTTAATTAGAGAAATGGTTGAATCACATTCTCCTATGAATATTTGAGTTACATTTGTTTTTGATCGTAGTGGTATCCATGCCTAGTCTTTTGTTAGAATTAAGGTACCATCTATCTTGTAAATCTTATGTCATATTGCATGGTTTCAACATCCTTGGAAAGTGTCCTAAGACAATTAGGAAAATAATTTGTAGTTTATTTATTCTCAATATTGTTTTTTATACATTGATGTGGGGTAATGGGTTCCTGTTAGAATAACTGAGAGGGGGGGTGAATCAGTTATCCAGTGTCCCTTTTCAAAAATGTATAATCCAAAACAATTTCTTTAATTTTTGCTCGTTGGTAAGCAATAATACCTCTCACTGGCAGTGTTTTTACCAATTATCAGTCTAATACTTATAACTGTTTACCGATCAAATTTGACATGTAATATGCAAAGTATGATAACAAACAAATATCACAATGAACACATAACACAAGAGATTTAACGTGGAAACCCTATAAAGGGAAAAACCACCTGAGACCAGCAACCCAAATTTGTTCACTCTTCTGAAGTGAGGTCAATTAAGACCCAACCCTATTAAAGGTTAAAAACACACTGTCAAGTGTGACCTTGTTAGAGGATTTTAGACTAAAGTTATCATCCAACCAGTATTAACTATGGGGTTGACAAGATAACAATGTTCATTCTATGAATGATACATCATAAGACTTTCAAAGTCCACTCAGTTAAGAGATTTAGATTGTATACAATGGTTAAATATGTAACAGTAAAATGACCTACCTTAATAAAACTTCAATTGTAGGTTATAGATCAATATTTAGTCCATACAAATCCTTCTGATCAATATTTCACTTCAGATTCAATACTGTATCAACTTACTATCGGTCGGTAATTACTCTTTTTAGCTCGGTAATTGTTCTATAGCTCAGTTCTCACTAACCTGTATGATCAGAATGCATGAAAGCTTGTTCACCCGAAATTCCTATAGCTTCTTCTTCTTCCCAACATCTTACTAAAGAAATTATGTTCTCTTATATAGACGAGTAAATCATTTTCTTCTCTACCATCAGATTTTACCACTTAACCTCATTCATAGATTTTGCTGCTTAAAAATTTCTCAGTACTTGTGTTAATAACACATTTCAATTTGCTTCGTTATATCTTCCTTGAATTTTGTCAGCCGTCGATCTTTGTAACAAACATTATTTGTTACCTTGATGTTATACTCTTACCAGCTCATCAATCTTATTGGCTAAACTAATCATTTAATTTATTCTGTTCCTCTTGGTTAACAAAGAATGCATCGGTGAACACTACTTAGTTAATACTGTGGTCGGTATACATTACACTCCGTCGGTGTATACTAAAAATGCTTCATTTACCAACAACACTGCTTTGTGTCTTTCAGCTCTATACTTCATTATAGATGAATGTAGCATAATAAAGTCAATATCATCAAGTCATAGACTCATCAACAAGTTACTCAATGTGTTCCTTATCCTCATCTATCATGTACATCTTTCCTCGTGTAGATTTCTTTGTTCTTCATCTCTTTTCCACTTTTCTTCAGATGTCATGGTGTAGTAACTTACAAGATAAGTGCTGTCAAACTAGTTGACATCAATGACAACATAATACTGATTTAATCATATTACATATCTAATCAGTAACTTCTCAATTATCTTCTAATTATAGATCCTTCAATTAGATTCCAAATCAGTTGTAGTCCAACAATCTCTCCCTTTGGCATTGATGACAACTCAAGTAATATGAAATGTACCATACACATACCAAACATACATTCTATAACTTTATGAACAAATGTTGTAAGTTAAATAGACTTAATATGTTTAATCACTACATTACTGAACCAGCATTAAGTAATACAACTTTACCATTCTGTAGTTGTAATATTTTCAATTCTCCTGTTCTTGCTTCTATTTTATGTAACTGATCTTCAATACTCTGTCTCATTCAGATTGTCTCTCCCTTAGATAATGTAGTCGGTGCTTGATTTTCATATTTTTTATCCCTCCTTTTTAAAAAAATTTTATCTCTCCCTTTCATATTCTTTTTATTTCATATTGTTTATCTCTCCCTTTGATAGCAATGCCAAATAAACAAACAAACAAATAATCAGCTCTGTAGTAGCCAAGTAACTCTCTGTGTTGTCCAGTACTTCCTCTGTATCTTTGTCTACTGATATCTCATCGGTTCAAGTTTTCAAACTTAATCACAACCTTGAACATGTTTCAAAGTGTGAGCTATGCTGCATCAACATGAATGATCTTTTGATAAAAGTAGGCTGATGCAACATCCAGATCACCTTAGTGACTGATAGATAGGGGACAGACCCCAAGTCTAGTCCTCAAGTATTCAAATGTGTCCTGTTGGTGTTTGAAAATGCTTACGCCACTTAGGGCTGCCAATATGCCTTGAGACTAATGTTAGGAGTGGTTAATGTTAGGAATAAGGTGTCTCAACCTTGGATAATTCCTATTCTTATTATTTGTTTTGTAAATATTTTTTTTGCAAATAATGTAATTAAGTGTGAGTGTACATGTCTAGTTGGCGTGTTGATGTTTCACTCCACTTGATGTGTTGGCATCTTGTGCATAAGGAGATCATGACTAAAATGGTCATGATGGATTCCTATGACGTGTAAGAACTATTTAAGGAATGTGCTATGACAGGTGTAAGAGCATCTTATGACTTGGGCCTATTTGGGCACCCAAGAAGAAGTGGTTGGTGTGTGTAAGAGAATATTCCAAAAATAGGTTGGTATGACAGATTCTCTTACACTTCTCTTGTGACCGTTATTTTTGGCAGATTCTATGACAAGCTGTCATAGTCTATTCTAGGGATGGACACCTATTCTTGAGATTGCATGTAACAACTATGTACATGTAGCTTTGTGCATGGGTCTTGGTGGTTGTGCCTATTTTTGGGTCCAGAGGAGTCTATATATACGATGCTGCTCCTATGGGAGAGATATAACAAAAATTTAAGTCTTGTTGGCTTTGTCTCTCATCTCCTGAAAGAACTTGCATTGCAAGTGTATTGTAATCTTTGTGTTGAAGATAATACATTGTGCAGGTTTTGGAGTGCTGGGGTTTTTTACCGAAAGGTTTTTCCCAGGGTATATCATTGTATCATTCTCTATTTTTCTATATGCATGGTATGTGGTTGCAATATCTTTGTTAAAGTAGTTAACGAATCTAAAATTGTAAGGATTTATAAGAATTTGCACAATACTCTCCTATAGAGATTAGCGTAGGAAGTTGTTTCTGCACCTGAGTTTCCTTACAAGTGGTATTAGAGCCTGATCAAATTTTGATCCTAGTTGTTGGGTAGGATTTTTTGAGCTAATCTCAAGTTTGAGTGGGAGTTTTTTGCAGAGCATTCTGAATCTTATTTGCAAATTGAGATGGCAAGTTCATCATATGGAAGAATGGAGGTGGAGAAATTTAATGGCACTAATTTTGAGTTGTGGAAACTCAAGATGGAAGACATGTTGGAAGATTGTGACCTATGGGAAGCGACTTCAAGTGCTACAAGACCAACAACTATAGCTCAAGTAGATTGGGATATCAAAGACCGTAAATCTAAGGGTCTCATAAGACTCTGTTTAACCGATGCAGTTCTTCTGAATGTTCTAGATGAGAAAACTACAAATAGTTTATGGGAAAGACTTGCGGCTGTGTATCAGGCCAAATCTCTGGTGAACAAGTTGTTCCTAAGGAAGAAGTTGTACTCTCTACAAATGGAGGAAGGTGGATCCTTAACGGATCATTTAAATGCATTTAATCTGCTAGCTACATAATTGACATCAGCTGGTGTCAAGTTAGAGGAGGAGGATCATTGCTACACACTTTTGTGTTCTTTACCAGATTCATGGGACCATCTTGTGATGGCTCTTGGAAGCACTTTAGTCACCTTCAAAATGGATGATGTGGTGTCTTCGCTGCTATTAGAGGAGATGCAGAGAAAGGCTTCCATTTCGGAAAAAGAAGCCCTTGCTGTTCGTGGGAGATCCACTGAAAGATGGAAGAAAAATGACAATAAGTCTGACAATAAGGGTAGATCCAAATCCTGTGGGAAGTCAAAGACTTCCAATAAGTCCAAGGCAAAATGTTGGAACTGTGATAAATTTGGGCACTTCCGTAAAGACTGCAAAGAGTCGAACAAGAAGAAGAAGAAAAGTTTAAATTCAGCTTCAAAAAGATCTCAAGAAGATGGTGATGCATTCATCACATCTTTAGCAGCCCATGCATCTGATGATGTGTCATTGGTTGACTCGGGTGCATCTTTTCACATGACCTCTCATCAAAATTGGTTCTCAAAATATGAAGAGTTTGATGGTGGAAAGGTGTACTTGGGTGATGATTCTCACCTAAAGATAGTTGGACGCACAAGGGACACTATCAAATTTTTTGATGGATGAGTAAAGGGGATCAACAGAGTTATGTACAATCTAGGTTTGGCATGAAACCTATTATCTATAAGCATGCTGAATGATGTAGGTGTGCAAGTTGTTTTTTTGAAAGAAGGATGCAAGATGATGAGAGGATCGATAGTTCTTGTAAGGGGTACTAGGAGAGGTACCTTATTTCAGCTAGATGCATGTATTCCTCTATGTAATAGTTCTTCATCCTCACCATCTGAACAAGCAGTGAAGAAGTCTGTGGCTATTGGTTCCGATGGTAGTGCAATACTTTGGAAGGTAAGCTTCCTGTAGAAAAGACAATGTTGTGGCATATGAGATTTGGCCACATTGGTGAAAAGGGTCTCAAAATCCTAAAAATAAAAATCTCATTGAGGGGTTAAATGATTGCAATCTCGAGTTTGACTTCTGTGAACACTGTGTCTATGGTAAATAAAATCATGTTCTATTTTACTCTAGTTCTCACAAATCTTCTGATGTTTTGGATCTTACTCATTCTGATGTATTTAGTCTGGTAAAAGTTCCTTCAATCTCCAAGTCTATATTTTTTGTATCTTTCATAGATGATTACAGTAGAAGGATGTGGATTTATTTCCTTAAAAGTAAGACACAAGTCTTTACTCAGTTCAAGGAATTTAAAGCTCTTGTAGAGAATCAGACTAGTAAGAAGATTAAGTGTGTGAGAACTGACAATGGTGGTGAGTTTTGCTCAGTAGAGTTTGAACAGTTCTGTAAAGAACAAGGTATCGAGAGGCATAAGACAACTCCTTATACCCCACAACAAAATGGAGTTGCAGAGAGAATGAACAGGACATTGATGGAGAAGGCTAGGAGTATGCTTAGTGGAGCTAGTTTAGAAAAAAGGTTTTGGGCCGAAGCTATGGCCACTGCTTGCTATCTGGTTAACAGATGTCCTACATCAGCCCTTGTTGGTAAGACACCCATGGAGGTGTGGTTTGGTAAGAAGCCTTCAATTAGACATCTTCATGTTTTTGGTTGTGAAGCTTATGCACATGTTCCAAAGGAGAAAAGATCTAAGTTGGAAAACAAAGCTGTTAAATGTATTTTCATCAGATACAGTGTTGGTGTGAAAGGATACAAGCTTTGGGATCCTGTGACTAGTAAGGTGTTGTATAGTAGAAATGTTATTTTTAGAGAGCTAACATCTTCTCCTATTGTGCTACAACCAGATGAAAAAGAAAAGGCAAAAGATGTTGTTTAGTTACCTCCTACCCCTGAGAGGAGGACTAAACAGAGAGACCATGTTGGGTCTAATGATGAGGAGAGCTCTAGTAGCTTTGATAGTTCAGAAGAAGAGGAAGAACAACCTCAACCGCAGCCCTTGAGGAGATCCACAAGAGAAAGAAAGCAACAAGAAAGGTTTGGTTATTCTATGTTAGATTCCAGTTGTGCCTTTGCTTTGATTACTAACACTGATGAGCCTAGATCTATGAAAGAGGCTTTGGGCATGGAAGATGCAGGTTCCTGGATTGAGGTTATGGATGATGAGATGGCTTCATTGGAGAAAAACAAAACTTGGGACCTTGTACCTTTGCCTAAAGGGAGAAAATCTATTGGCTGTAAATGGGTGTTCAAGAAGAAACTCTGTGTAGATGGCAGTGTTGAAAGGTATAAAGCTAGATTGGTTGCAAAGGGGTATTCACAGGTAGAGGGAATATATTATGGTGAAATATTCTCTCCTGTTGCAAAGTTGACATCCATTAGATTTCTATTATCTCTTGCTGCATCATATGATTTAGAGATAGAATAGATGGATGTGAAGACAACTTTCCTTCATGGTGATTTGGAGGAAGAGATTTATATGTCACAGCCTGAGCACTACATTGTTAAAGGTAAAGAATCCTTAGTTTGCAGATTAAAGAAATCTCTATATGGTTTTAAGCAATCTCCTAGGATGTGGTACCTTAAGTTTGATGCCTTTGTGTTGTCAATTGGATTTGTAAGATCAAAATTAGATCATTGTGTTTATTTCAGAGTTGAAAATGATCACCTTCTTATTGTTGCATTATATGTTGATGATATGTTGCTATTTGGGAAGGGTAAGGGTATGATTTCTAATTTTAAATCTTAGTTGTCAGCACAGTTTGAGATGAAAGATCTTGGGGTAGCTAGGTACATCTTGGGTATGGAAATCAGTAGAGACAGGTCTAACAAAAAACTTTGGTTGAGTCAGAGTAAGTATGTGAAGTCTGTGTTGGACAGGTTTAGCATGGCAGATTGTAGACCACTATGTGTTCCTATTTTTGTGGGAACAAAGTTATCTGTAGATGATTGTCCAAAATCTCCTAGTGATGTGGAGGACATGAGTAGTGTACCTTATGCTAGTGCAGTTGGCAGTCTTATGTATGCTATGGTCTGTACTAGACCAGACATTGCCCAAGTAGTGGGAGTCCTGAGTCAGTTTATGGCTAATCCTGGATGGGTACATTGGGATGCAGTTAAGTGAGTATTTAGATATTTGAGGGGTACATCAGATTACTCCATATGTTATCATGGTAAGTCTTCTGGATCTCCGCATTCAATTTTTATTCATGGATTTGTGGATTCAGATTGGGTAGGTGATATTGACAGCATGAGATCCACCAGTGCTTATGTGTTCACTATGTTTGGTTGTGCCATCAGTTGGATGAGTAAGTGACAACCTATGGTTGCTTTGTCCACTATAGAAGCTAAGTACATGGCTGCTACTCATGCTTGTAAAGAAGCCATTTGGCTTAGAAGGTTGTGTTCTGATGTTGGTGTTGATGCAGAACAGATTCCTATTTGGTGTGATAGTCAGAGCGCTATTTGCCTTGCAAAGAATCCAACTTTCCATGCCAGAACGAAGCACATTGATGTACAGTTTCACTTTGTGAGAGATATGGTGGAAGATGGAAAGGTAAATTTGGAGAAGGTAGATACTATGAAGAATGTTGCAGATGCATTAACGAAACTAGTGGGCACTGAGAAGTTCAGATGGTTTTCGGAGTCTATGGGCCTTTTGGCCTATAGAGGTTAAAGTTCCTGTTATGTTCCTATTGCTCTTACAAGGTATTTGACAAGTGGGAGAATGTTAGGAATAAGGTGTCTCAACCTTGGATAATTCCTATTCTTATTTTATTTTTTGTAAATGTATTTTTTGCAAATAATGTAATTAAGTGTGAGTGTACATGTCTAGTTGGCATGTTGATGTGTCACTCCACTTGATATGTCGACATCTTGTACGTAAGGAGATCATGACTGAAATGGTCATGATGGATTCCTATGACACATAAGAACTATTTAAGGAATGTGCTATGATAGGTGTAAGAGCATCTTATGACTTGGGCCTATTTGGGCACCCAAGAAGAAGTGGTTGGTGTGTGTAAGAGAATATGCCAAAAATAGGTTGGTATGATAGATTCTCTTACACTTCTCTTGTGACCGTTATTTTTGGTGGATTCTATGACAAGCTGTCATAGTCTATTCTAGGGAGGGACACCTATTCTTGGGATTGCATGTAACAACTATGTGCATGTGGCTTTGTGCATGGGTCTTGGTGGCTGTGCCTATTTTTGGGTCCAGAGGAGTCTATATATACGATGTTGCTCCTATGGGAGAGATATAACAAAAATTTAAGTCTTGTTTGCTTTGTCTCTCATCTCCTAAAAGAACTTGCATTGCAAGTGTATTGTAATCTTTGTGTTGAAGATAATACATTGTGCAGGTTTTGGAGTGCTGGGGTTTTTTACCGAAAGGTTTTCCCCAGGGTATATCATTGTGTCATTCTCTATTTTTTTGTATGCATGGTATGTGGTTGCAATATCTTTGTTAAAGTAGTTAACGAATGTAAAATTGTAAGGATTTATAAGAATTTTCACAATACTCTCCTATAGAGATTAGCGTAGGAAGCTATTTTCGCACCTGAGTTTCCTTACAAGGAGTGGTTAGTTTCAAGTGTGAAAGCTCTGCAAAGCAACTGGACCAACTCTAGGGTCTTAATATACCCTCTTCTGCTTCTAGCTCTACAAAACCAAGGTAGGTTCACCTAATCCAGACAAAATTCAAACTCACTACACACCCTATACTTCTAGATTCATAAAGAAGATCATAGTAAAGGATTGCTAAATGCTAACTAGGCATTCATTGAATCAAATCTACTATGCAGGGTAAAATGGTCTTGTGAAGGGTATTACTAGTGATGGTATTGATATATAGAGATGTAGGAAATAGCCAAAACCCATCAAACATTGGACTCCACTAAATATACTAGCCCTTGATTAGTGTTATTATCCATTGGGCAGACCTCACATACAAACAATGAGAACATGAACTAACTATTGTCAAAGACTCATAGCCATAAATATAAACATTCCAGCCCATCCACTACTTATAAGATCCTTCTATAGACAACTGAGACTGAATCTATGTCCCCTCTACAGTATATTTCACTTGATCCTAGACCAAGAACTAAAGACAAGAACATATGCGAAGGGAACCCTATGCAATGGATCAGAAAATCCAAGATTCATAAGAATGACACCAAGGAGAGACTTGGAAGCATGAAAAATTTACATTAAGTATAATGAGTCGTGTACATGATCAAAGTAAGATAGAGGTCAAACCACTTCAATAACCTGCAAAAGACTTCCAAAAATTCTATTTAGCTTACATCAAATGTGACAGAGCCTTCTATTTCCCACTGGAACCAAATAGAATGGAACTCAAAAACTGGCAACCGAACTGGGAAAAGAAACACACAACAGGAAAGGAAAACTGTACAAAGATTTACAATATTTACAAAAGGCTCAAGGCCCCAAAACTTTTGATTAGCCTTTACCTCTATCAAAAAAGAAATTTTCATCTCCACAAATCAGAGACAAACTAAAAATTTTGCTTCCATGTGACATAACACAATTAAATCCACTTTTCAAAAGCTTAAAATAAAGATTGCTAGCACATTCCTCCTAAGGGATGGAAAGGTGATCATACCAATTCTGAAAATGCTATGGCACATGCATATTGAAGTCAAAAAGGAAAATGCTGAAGGAGTTGCAACATAAATCACCTTCAAATTTACCACCACATTCGGGAAGCTTGCTGTCCAACTGAAAAGAAAATCTCTCCAGCTCTATCAAACTGTCAGTGCAATCGCTATTGGGTCCATTCATACTAGAAATTTACATCTCCAAGGAGAAGATACACCAATCTTCATGAAAACACTAAGGGAGCTCATCACATGGGACATGATCACCGAACATAGGAGCAACCTACATTTTGTCAACAACTGACAAAACCAAAAATTGTTGATAGGTGGGAAGAGAAACATCAACCTAGCCATGAGATGGTGAAGCTTGAGTAGCTAAAAGGCCATCCTTCCATGGTTTAGAAAAATATTCAAAATTAGAAGAGGATTCAGAATCCACACAACTTTTCCAATCAGTACTCAAAATAATATCAGGGACCACTGAGTCACTTGAAACTGAGAAAACACTGGCAACCTCATCATTCAACACATCATATATAATAGGGTTACTACTTGGTGGTGCTAGGGTAAGAAGGGGAGAAGAGACACACATGTCAAAGTCAGATTCCATTGACTCATGTTCCATATCAAAATCAATGTGTGTTGGTTGTAAGAACTCAGAGCCATCTCCCCCTGAATATCTGAGATATTCACAAGACAATAAATTTGAAATTTGTTCACTATGAAGTGAACAACTATCCTCAAGAACATCATCTTCTGCCATACAATCATTAGCAATACCTTCATCTATCCAATCCTCTTCTTCATCTGACTGATTGCAAAGACTTTCTACCCCATATTGAGAAAAGGCATCACTTTCATGACTGAAAGAAAGAGTGTCAACACCTAACACATCTCCTTCATAAATTTCATCATTCTCAATATCAACACTAAAGAGAAAAGCCCCAAGTGCATCCTCAAGTTCAAGACTACTATCATCGAGTACCCAATCCTTGATACATGCATAATGCTCTTCCCATAGAGCATCTGACCAACTGGTTGACTCAGGAAAACAAAGCTCCAGGAATAGACCAATGAAGTCAAATTCAAGAAACTCAACATCCTCAGGAAGCTCATCATATACTTCACAAAATCTATCATAGAACAAGGATATGGATAAATCCTGTCTACACCCCACCTTCAATCTTACTAATCTTATGCAACCCCTAAGGATGCCCTGATCTAATAATGCAAGCTCCTTATTCAACTTATCCATTAAACTTAATGCAATACTTCCATATAATTTTGCCAAACCACAACTGAAAACTTGAAGTATGCTAACCTCTACTCACACCTTACTCCTTTCTTAGTGCTTGATAACTTAATAAGGAGACCTTTCAGATCTTTGAGAAATACCTAGGAGTCATGCAACAAAATACCTTGTTGACTAGGAAGCAGGGCAGATCTTGAGCTCACCTAGAAACTCCATCAGATAACTTTGTCATGTAGAGCCACCACCTCCTTAGAGAGGAAATATTTTCTTTGTTTCTGCTCCCAACCAATACAAAACTCCAAGTAACTCACTATTTATCAGAAGGAACACTGATCAAACAGAGATTTTTAGAGCCGCCACTCACAACTAAGTGAGAAAATATCAGCAAATGCTTTGTTTTTGTATTTGACTCTATTCTAGACTCTCCCCAGTGGAGTCACCATGTTGTTGGTTCTTTTCCTCGTAGGACCAAACTTGAATCAAATGGTTGGGCTTGAAACACAGGTTAGGCACTCAAGCTTGACAAGAAAAACAAACTAATTGATGAGGATAAAGAGAAATCCTCCTTCTTCTTTGAGCTCCACATCACTCAGGTGGGTGTACCTCATCTGCACACTCATACAACTTGTGTCACACTCTAGGCTTGCAGGTCACTAATTTTGGAATGGTTCTCAAACTCTTCTAGGTATCCAATACCTTAATGAAGCCAATATCTCATGCCATAGCCCAACTTGCATGGAGTGAGTATGAAAACCAGAGACCTAACCTATCAACAAGAAAGGGAAAAGGTGGAACTGAATGGAAATGATTTGAATGGATTGAAAGGACCCCTCAGATGCCCTAAGTCTCTGATAGACCAGTGCCTTATCTAATGGGCCACAGAGTCAAACACAATATTGCAAGGGATAGCTATGAAATAAGAACACAATATGCTCAATGTGTTGATGCTTAACATCAATCACACACCATGACCAAACCTCAACTTAACACCCACCTATGCATTCAAGCATGTTATTATCCATCAAAGGATTTTGACCCTCCCCTTAGAAGAGACCTATGAATAGACAATACATTAACTAGCATCCACTGGAAGACAAGCATGACCTATCCTTGATATTTCAGCTCATACATACCTGAATACTAACCCTGAACCAATTATCTCTGCGAAGACAACTCCACTTGCAAACACATAGGCAATACAAGCAGACAAATCAAACACCCTTAATGTATGACTAATGGACTCAGAATTCAAATGGAGATAGCTTGGAAATAGTAAGAATATATTAAATCCTCACACATAAGACAAATCTATTACAATATGCACTGTATTCTCAGAACCAGCAAGGAAAGAAGAACACTCTATATGCAGAGAGGAGAAAACTGCAGGACATAACTTTTCACTGGAACCAATTCTCCTAAAAAATTTGCAGAAGAAGGAACCTCTACAAAGTCAAAATTTTTACAATTTATACCACTAGTTACCTTGGAATCCTAAACTAGTAGGATGCAACAAGCTACGGGTAACCAGGGTTAAGACTTCAACCACCCAACCAATCAAATCAGAAATCAAAATAATTTACCATAATCAGAGGGAAAAACACTGAACCCTGCAAGCAATTAAAACTTGATCTTCAATCATGAAAGAATCTTTGAAAGGCACCAAAGATCAATCAAAAATCTACAAAATTCAAATTGGAAGTGACCCTGCAACTGCTTTTGGTACATTTCATTTACTCCCCTACGGCAAGACACTCCTCTTCTGCAATCATTTCACACCCTGGAGCACATTGGAGAGGTGGAGAAAATCAGTTTTACCAACTCTGGCCCCTTCTGTCATCAATTTCAGTCCTTTCTAGTTGTAGGAAATGTTCTCAGAGATTCAAAAATGAAAGCAAACGATCACCATGCACTTCGCGGGCTTGAGTTTTTAAACTATCCAAACACTTTGGGTTAATTCCACAATGGCGACGCCAAACAATTGTCGCATGATAGCATAGCCTAGAAATGGGCTATGTGAACATGAGATACACCATTTCCCCTTACCTTCCTCATAACCACTGACGCTGTTGCTGCCACAAAAGGGTCTATCGCATGTTTGCATGCCCAAAAACTGGCTCATGTAAACATGTGACAAGCCGCTAACATGCACCCTACCTGTTGTCATGTCACCGCCGATAATCTAACAGTGCATCAGTGATCCAAAAATCAAACTGAGACCAACATTAAATCCTCACTGTAGATCCTCTCCATCTCGCAGGCCTAAAAATTTGATATCAGCAGGGAGAAATCAATGTTCGATCGCATGATCGCATGGACCAACAAGATTCCATGCAATCATGCGACAACCATTGATCATGGAATCCTCCTACTACCAAGATATCCTAACCTAGGCCCACGTTCAAACCTATCAACCTGCCAGCTCAGACCAACTTGAGACCACCATGACACCACCTGCCAACGGGACCACCAAACAAATATAAATGGGCCCTAGCACATGTGGCACCCTGTCGCATGATCGCATAACCCAGAGATGGGCTACGTGAACATGCAACAACCCACAAACCATAAGCACCAGCATAACCACCACCGCATGAAGCTAACACCAAGGGGTTTGTCGCATGATCGCAAGCCATGGAAATGGCCCTTGTGATCATGTGACAAGGCCATAAGACCACCACATCACCACCCGCTGGCTAATGAAAAGAGAACACCAGCCCTGCATGACGTCTTGGACCCACCGGAAGACCCCACATCATGAAATGTCACCGAGCCTCAGGGACACATGGCAAGCGGTCGCATGATCACATAGCCAAAAATTGGGCTATGCGATCATGTGACAGCCAACCCTAGGCTACCAAATCACCACCTCGGACCACCAAACTGCAACCACCATCGGGCCCCATGCACAAGGAAGGAACTGGTCGCATGGTTGCATGTCAAAAAACTCTGACATGCAATCATGTGACAACCAATAGGAACATGTGCCTTCACCTCCCCTCTAACATCGAGCCCACCTGCTTGAAACAAACAAAATCAACAGCAGGCGCATGATCGCATGGGGTGAGAATATTCCATGCGATCACATGCCGACCACCGATCTCCTCCCTCTGCCGCTTGAAGAATCTGGGCCCACCAACCAGTGCACTTGCACACTTAAGACTGATGAACAAGGAGTGCTGGTAGAAAAGAAGAAATGCAAGGTAAAAAATAGACAGGGTTTTCAGTGAAAGATCGAAAACATCCCAAGGTTTCACAATGGCGAATGACCGAAAACACACAAGATTTCTGACACCAAAAGATAAGTGCACAAAAGCCGGAAGGCACAGGTCGAAAATAATGAGGGTTTTCACGTAGGCCAAAAAGGTTGAAAACATCATGGATTTTCAAAAATATTGTGGGTTTTCAACACTTAGATTTTTGAAATTGTTTTCTGCCGACTTTAGAATTTGAATAACTTTCTGGATTCTGCAATTCAGCACATGTGTTTTAGACTGGAGTAATGTGACACATTGAAGAGCACGGGGCATGACACTTTTATAAAAACATTTGCAGGGAGGAGGCCATTTTCAAAGGATTTTGCTACGATAGAAAAATGGCCTAACTTGTCCTTCGGTAGGGGCTTTGTAAAAATATTTGCAAGTTGTTCTTTGGATGTAACAAATTCTAACTTAACTTGCTTCTCTTGCACTTGTTCTCTTAAGTAATGATACTTGATAGATATATGCTTTGTCTTAGAGTGCATCATAGGATTCTTTGAAATATTAATTGCACTAGTGTTGTCATAGTATATAATCACCGGGTCAGTGATTACCTCATTCATTCCTTCCAACAATTGTTTGATATATGCAATGTTTAAACAATTAGTAGTAGCAGCAACATACTCTACTTCAGCTATAGACTGAGAAATACAAGCCTGCTTTTTACTTGTCCAGGTTACAAGTCTTTCACCAAAAAAAAATGCTCCTCTGGTGGTGCTTTTTATGTCATCCACATTTCCAGCCCAATCAGCATCGGTGTAAACTTTCAGTTCAAACTTCCCTTCCTTAGGATACCATAACCCATAATTCTTTGTTTTCTTCAGGTGTCTTAAGATCCTTTTTGTAGCTATCATGTGTGATTCTCTAGGATTAGTGGAAAATCTTACAACTATTCCTATAGCATGTGCTATATCTGGCCTACTGTGAACTACGTACATTAACTTACCAATCATGGATTAGTAAAGTGTCTGATTTACCTCAGTAGTTTCATCCTCCTTTGTCAATTTGCATCCAGTAGGCATCAGTGTTCCCACAAGTTTAGCATCTTCCATGCCAAATGTCTTCAGTACTTCCTTTATGTATTTAGGTTGTGTGATGAAGATTCCATCACTCTGCTGAATCACTTGTAGTCCAAGAAAGAATTTAATCTCTCTGAACATAGACATTTCAAATTCCTTTTGCATTTCATCAGGAAATGCCTTGCAGACAAGATTTGAGCCTCCAAAGATAATGTCATCAACAAATATTTCAGCAATGATAATAGTATCACCAGTATCACCTTTCACATACAAATTGCTATTTTCACTTGTTCTAACAAATCCAATACTTAACAAATAAGTATGCAGTCTTTCATACCATGCTCTTGGTGCTTTCTTTAGTCCATATAAGGCTTTATGTAATCTAAATACCATGTCTTTATTGTCGGGATCAACAAATCCTTCAGGTTGTTCAATGTAGACCTCTTCTTCAAGTATACCATTTAAAAATGCTAACTTCACATCCATTTGATAGACTTTGAATTTCTTATGTGCAGCATATGCAAGTAGCATTCTAACTCCTAATCTAGCAATAGGTGCAAATGTCTCACCATAGTCAATGCCTTCTTCCTGTGCATATCCCTTGCATACTAATCTAGCTTTATTTCTTGTGACTTCACCATTTTCATTCAGTTTATTCCTGTATATCCACTTAGTACCGATAACATTCTTATCTTTTGGTCAGGGTACTAAGGACCGGGTTTTGTTCTTCTCTATTTTCTCTATTTTGTCTTTCATTTCATTAACCCATTCTTCATTATTTAATGCAACTTTCATAGTTTTAGGTTCAAATTCACAAATTAAACATGTACCTTGTCTTGTTTTGCTTCTGGTTTGCATTCCAACATGTCTGTCTCCAATAATTTGTGTTTCAGGATGATGTCTCCTGAGAAAACTAGCCAAGACTTGATTTCTCCTTTCTTGTTCATCATGCTTAGGGTCATTTACTTGCTCGGCAACTTCTTCATGTTCATTGGTTTGTGGTGCCTATTGTACTGCATTGTTTCCTTGCTGGCCAATTGTCACTGTTTGTGGTGTCAGTAGATACTTTGGATATTCAATGTAAGTGAATCTACTAGTCTTTTGCTTCCTTTGTACTTTCTTCAGTGTACTTATCATCAAATTCATCAACACAAACATTAGTACTTTCAACAATCTTTTTTGTAGCCTTATTCAAACATTTGTATGCTTTACTTCTTGTGGAATATCCCAAAAATATCCCTTCATCTCCTTTAGAATCAAATTTTCCATTTCTTTCATCTTTCAAGATAAAGCATTTACTTCCAAAAATTTTGAAATAACTTATAGTAGGTTTGTGTCCAAACCATAGTTCATAAGGTGTTCAGTTTGAGTCCTTCTTCAGTTGTACTAGATTAAGAACATATATAGCTGTGCTGACAGCTTCCCTCCAATATGTCTAAGCAACATTCTTCTGTATCATCAATGTTCTAGCACAATCAATTATAGACCTATTCCTTCTTTTTGCAATGCCATTTTGCTGAGGCATCCTCGATGTAGATACCTGCCTCTTGATTCCATGCTCATTGCAAAAGTTAGTAAATTCATAAAAGATAAATTGACCTCCTCTATCAAACCTTAAACATTTTATTTATTTTCTAGTTTCTTTCTCTACCTTAGCTTTATACCATTTAAACATTTTGAAAGCTTCAGATTTCTCTCTCAAGAACATAATAGTCATCAATCTAGTGTAATCATCAACAAAAAGAATAAAATATCTATCACCATAATAACTCTGAGTTCTCATAGGACCACATAGATCGGTATGAACCAACTCAAGTATCTTCTTTGTTGAATAGTCTTGGCTTTTAAAACTAGACTTAGTCATCTTACCTCTTTGACATTCATGTCACATAGCATGTTTAGGTTTTGTCAAGTTAGGAAACCCTCTAACTCTTTTTTTTCTAATAATCTTGATCATATTGTCAAAGTTCACATGGCATAACCTTCAGTGCCACAACCAAGCATCTTCATCCTTAATTAACAAACAAGAAGACTGATATATATCAAGATAGAATAGATTACGTCTGGACTATGTACTAGTTTTGACAAGTCTTCCTCCATCATTATAAATATTTAACTTTTTGCTCTCAAAAGTCAATTGGTGGCTTGAATTGTTTAGCTGAGCCACACTTATCAGATTATAGTTTAGTCCATCTACCCAGTATGCATTTTCACATTGTAATCTATCATTGATCATTAGTGAGCCTTTACCTCTTACCATACAAGGTGCATCATTTCCCATTCTCATAGATCCTCCATTATATTCAACAAGATGATCAAACTTTTCTACATCATCAGTCATATGATGTGTGCAGCCACTGTCTATGATCCATGTATCATTTCTGCTTACTTTAGAGATCAGGGCTAACTCTTCATGTTTCTCTTCCTCTTCTGAGTCATCTTTCATAGCAACAAATACAACTTCTATATCATCATTAGAATCAGATTCAGTTTCAACATCTTCAGCTATGTAACATACCTTTTTTCCTTTTCCATCTTGGTTGTCTTTATTGTTGTGTCGGTAACCTCTATTGACTCTTCTCCCATAGTTTCCATCAGATCAATCTTTGGATCTATCATCATCTTTCTTGTGAGGACATCTAGCAACAATGTGACCGAATTCTTTACAATTAAAGATGCTAAAGGTAGATTGCCTCTATACCTTCCATTTCCTTTGGGCAATCTTCTGGCCATAAGTGCTTCAAGCTCTTCAAGTTCTTCATTGGTATTGTCATCACTATCACAATTCTTACTATTCCTACTAGACTTTCCAATCTTCACAACACTATTTTCAAAGTTGTTTAATTCAAAGGTTGTAAGTTTACCAATCAGAGTGTCAAGAGTAAGGTTGGATGTAGCTCTTGTTTCATGAATTGCAGATATCTAGATTGCATAAACTGGCAGTAAAGTTTTGAGAATCTTTCTTATCACTGTTTCATCATCAATCACTCCATCAGATGTTCTAATAGCATGTACCACTTCTTTTAGTCTATTTGAATATTGGACAATGTTCTCACCTTCTTTCATTCTCATATCATCAATTCTGCCTCTCAGAATTTCAGCTCGGGCTCTTTTGATATTCAGATCACCACTGTAGATTTGTGCTAATTTATCCCACATTCCTTTGGTAGTTGTGCATGTCTTGATATCTTCAAATTCAGCATCGGTACAAGCAGCAATAAGTTCCATCATAGTAACATTGTGTTCATGTTTATCCTTTAGTTGATCAATAGTTAAGGGACAAATGTGCAGTTGCATGTAGCCATTCTCCATTAGCTCTAGTGCTGAGTTCCCAATTCCAGATATGTGTAGCTTCATTCTACTTTGCCATATTGCAAAGTTCTCTTTATTCAATTTTTGTACTTCCCTCTTATACATCTTGAGACCTTTATGCTTAAGTCCTTAAAAATCTATTCCAAGCAACCAGTGCTCTGATACCAATTGTTAGAATAACCGAGAGGGGGGGTGAATCAGTTATCCAGTGTCCCTTTTCAAAAATGTATAATCCAAAAAAATTTCTTTAATTTCTACTCATCGGTAAGCAATAATACCTCTCATTGTCAGTGCTTTTACCGATTATCATTCTAATACTTATAACTATTTACCGATCAAATCTAACATGTAATATGCAAAGTATGATAACAAACAAATATCACAATCAACACATAACACAAGAGATTTAACGTGGAAACCCTATAAAGGGAAAAACCACCTGGGACCGACAACCCAAAATTGTTCACTCTTCTGAAGTGAGGTCGGTTAAGACCCAATCCTATTAAAGGTTACAAACACACTGTTAGGTGTGACCTTGTTAGAGGATTTTAGACTAGAACCAGCATTCACTATGGGGTTGACAGGATAACAATGTTCATTCTATGAATGATACATCATAAGAATTTTAGAGTCCACTCAGTTAAGAGATTTAGACTATATACAATGGTTAAATATGTAACAGTAAAATGACTTGCCTTAATACAACTTCAATTATAGATTACAGATCAATATTTAGTCCATACAAATCCTTCTGATCAATATTTCACTTCAAATTCAATACTGTATCAACTGGTTGTCCATCGATAATTGCTCTTTGTAGCTCAATAATTGTTTTGCTGCTTGGTTCTCACTAACTTGTATGATCAGAATGCATGAAAGCTTGTTCACATGAAATTCCTACAACTTCATCTTCTTCCTGACATCTTACTAAAGAAATTTTGTTCTCTTATATAGATGAGTAAATCATTTTCTTGTATACCATTAGATTTTGTTTCTTAACCTCATTCATAGATTTCACCACTTAAAAGTTTCTCGGTACTTGTGTTAATAACACGTTTCAATCTACTCCGTTATATCTTCCTTGATTTTTGTCAGCCGTCGATCTTTGTAACAAACATTATCTGTTACCTCGATGTTATACTCTTTCTAGCTCATCAATCTTATCTACTAAACTAATCATTTAATTAATTTTGTTCTGTTTGGTTAGCGAAGAATGCGTCGGTGAACACGGCTCCGTTAATACTACGGTTGGTATACACTACACTCCGTCGGTGTATACTAGAAATGCTTCATTTACCGACAACACTGCTTTGTGTCTTTCAACTCTATACTTCATTATAGATGAATGCAGCATAATAAAGTCAATATCATCAAGTCATAGACTCATCAACAAGTTACTCAATGTGTTCCTTATCCTCATCTGTCATGTACATCTTTCTTCATGTAGATTTCTCTGTTCTTCATCTCTTTTCCACTTTTCTTCAGATGTCTCGGTGTAGTAACTTACAAGATAAGTGTTGTCAAACTAGTTGACATCAATGACAACATAATACTAATTTAATCATATTACATATCTAATCAGAAACTTCTCAGTGATCTTCTAATCACAGATCCTTCAATCAGATTCCAAATTAGTTGTAGTCTAACAGTTCCACTAGCAACAATAATGTTAGTTTATGATAATAATTATTCAATATTCTTTTCCCACATGTGGACACCTACAATTCAATAATTCATAACATTTAATTAGAACAAACAAATAAACTTTTGGATTCTCTGAATAGGTTCTTGGAAGATGTAACGTGCATCTCTTGGTATTCCATCATTTATCAAATTTAATGTAATGATTATTGTTCTTGTTTGGGTTCCCCAGTTGGAGGGAACGTATTAGAGCCAAAATGTGTCATTTTGAATTCTCAAGAAATAACACTAGAGTTAGAGATGTTTGGAATGAGGAGTGTTTTTTGGATTCATCTTGGTTTTTGTGGATTTCTTATCATTCTATAAAAATTGATGTTTGAAGGTAGAAAAAATAATGATTAGTTGGACTTAGATTTACTTTACAGGAACAAGGAAAGGTGGAGGCATAAGGAGGTTGTGTTAGAAATATTAGTATGAATGTTAATGAATATTGTTAGTAGAGAAGATTGGATGTATTTTAGAGATGATTGAGTTATTATATGTCACATTCATGACTAGGTTTTTCATTGATGTCAACATATATGCTTTCTGGATAGAGTTAATAGAGTTACAGACACCGATTTGTTTAAGGCAAGGTTTTATATTGATGAATTAATTTTTCTAAGGATTTATTAGAATTTGAGAACATGTTTTGATGATGTGACCTTACACATGCAGAAAATGTTATGAAGATATGTTCAAGTTATGCGAGGTTTACTAAAGACTGTTTACAGTGAGAGTTTCTAGGAACTAGTGATAGTTATTCAAGATTTATTGTTTCTATGAGGTTAAAGCTAGTTCAACAAGGTTGGTATGTTGTTGAATACATGTTCACGATGCTTGGATAAACAAAAATAAAATTACTTTTCATTTTGTGAAGACTTGTGGATGATGTGAAGCATGTTACTTCTTTGGGAGCCAACTACAAATTAATATTCTTATGGAAGTGTTTAGATGTAATGTGACTTGTATTGTAAAAATACTTATTGATGTCTTATATTATTAATCATAAATTAATAAAGCATTTTGGTTGACTCAATAATCATTAGGACTTGGTATAAAGGAAATGAAGTTTATTTGTATGTTAAAGGGTATCATGCGATCTTGAGATGTTATGCAAACTTTGAATGCAAAATATTTATGATCAGAGGAGAGGATGATTTTGTTCATATGTTGAGGAATTTAAAAGAATTGTATAGGAAAAGAGAGCTTTTTTTTAATCCAATTCACCCTTGGGTGTGTTATCTTGAAGATTATTTAGTGAAGACAGACTTGAAGCAATTTGCACAGTTGGTTTACTTGTATTCGTTGTGTTTCTCAGTAACTCCTCACAGGGTTGGGATCTTTTAGTAGGGATCCAAAGTATCCTCATAGGGACTCATATGTACTAATTGTATTTTAAAATAATTCTAACATGGTCTATCCTTTCACAAGGAAGTTTTATATTAGCACATCATCTTTTTATAAAGTATGTGAGAATAATTGAATCACCCCCCTCTCGGTTATTCATCTTTTTCAACAGGTGATTGTAAAGGATTTTTTGTTCTTACTAGTGGCATAGCCCTTTTTTTGATTGCAATGGTGGCCTCTTTATAAATCACTAGTACTCACATATAGCTATGGTAGGCTTTAAGTATATTGGTTCTTAAATTATATGTCATATTGCATTGCTCCAACATCCTTGGAAATATGTCATAGGTCAAAAAATGACATGATCTAAATGGTTACATTTTGGAAAATATTTTTATAATTCCATACAATATATATCAATAATAATCACTCCTTCAAGGCATTATATGGTCATGAAGTAATATCAATCAAATATTTTATTCTTAAAAATAGTAATGTCCTTGGAGCAAGAGACTTGGTGGAATGAAGTCTGGATATTTTAAGCACACTCGTATAAAACTCACAACATGTAGAGAATAAAATATAGATATATGCCAACTATTGTAGATTTGAATTAATTTGAAGTTGGAGACTTAATTTTTCTATTGTTGAAAATTTATAAACGATCCTCCCTAAAGGGCATCGGTGGAGAGAACTCAAACTAATTTTCTATGGACCTTATAAAAGTATAAGAAGGATTAGATAAGTTTCTTATGATTTGGAGTTAGAAAAAAATAATCAAATCCATAATTTATTTCATTTACCTCATCTAGAAAAGGTGCTTGGTCCAAAAATTAAACTAGGTCTAGAATTATGCCCACTTGATGACAAGGGACAAATAATTTTGGAACTTGAGTCCCTCATTGACACGAGAAAATAAATTAAGGAATCTTAAATGGAATAATTTTCTTACAAAGGACATCACTTAAAAAGGGGATTTTTTTTAATCATCCTAATTTAAAATTTCCTATGGACAATAAATCTTAGTAAGAGACTAGTTTGTTATGGCTTTTCCAACTTAAGGAGGTCATAAATTTATCAAAATAAAGATTACAACCTTTAAGATAGGAATTACAAAAAATGAATTGTGTCTATAAAAAAATGATTGATTTTCCTTAAAAAAATAACACCATGTAATAGGAATTCCAAAATAGATTATAGTTAAAATAAAATAAATAACATCAATGCAGTGATTAAGTATGAAAGGTTGCAACTCTTGCAAGGGACATTTTTGTGAAGAGTTGTGACTCCCTCAAAATAGAAGGTGTAAAATGGAGAGAATTTCATTTGGTAGGACATTCATTCAAGAATCTTTCATGTATCAAATTATTGAAACATCAAGAAATATGAATGAACAAAGATAAATCAAGAAATCAACAATAATATAAAAAAATATATCAGCAAATCAATTTTAAATATGTTGAAATGTCTCACAAATAGGAAGTCCCATGAGATCCCTTCCAAGAACACAAGAGGATAATGATGTGAACCCTTATTACTATTGGAAAGTTGTCTATACTGAAGTATATGACTAGATATAGTGTTGTCATTATGGCAACAAAGTCATATAGTAGTTTGGAGTCAGTGCACTTAGTCTAAAGATCAGAATTCAGTTAAGTGTTGAAGACTGGACAGTATACAGAGTTCCAATAGCTCAGAGCATCAATGCACATGTGTACAAATGAATTAAGGTATGTTCCCTTAAAGTTAAGTGTGTTAGACTATACTTATGCTTATTCTTTGAGCGCATAAGTAGATATGCAAAGATGTGAAAGTTACAGTTAGTTGAAGTTGCACAGCCAGTGTGTGCCAGTAGAGAACAGAGCATGGAGCTGATAGTTAGCATTTTGGTTTACGATTATAATGTAATATTGTAAAGGCTATGCACCCATTGTATTTAGGTTGCTGACTTATTTACATGTATAATTGTAAGCACGCTTAAGCCAATTCATTTGGAAGCATTGTTTGTAATTAGTTATAGGGCCGACCTCATTATTTTGATTGTATATGTGGATAAATAGAAGGTGTGCCCATTGTATTCAGTATGGAAGCTATAATAGAGTTGTAATAAGTAGAGAAGAGGTATGAAAAGTCAACATAAGTTGTATTAGAGCTTTTCTAGAGGTCAAAGCATCAGTGCACCAAAGGAATTGATCTGACAAGCAATGTCACAGTGAATAGTTCACCTGCAGATATAGTGTATATCTAAAATCAGAAGGTTGTAGCCTTCACCATTTGAGCAGTGAGCTCTAGGATAGTGAGTCCACTCCCCTAATAGGGATCATTGTAAAAGAATCCTAATAGGGTCTAACCCTTAACAAGGTCTATTGTACTAAAAGCATTGGAAAGCTACTCCCAACAGGGTAAATGATCTTCTAACAAGGATCACAAAACACTAGTGTAGATTATTAGTGGGTATCAAGTCCCACCGAGGTTTTAATCTATTTGGGTTTCCCCGTAACCATATTGGTGTCATGTGTTGATTTCATGTTTCATGTTTATGTGAATGTTTAATTCAGTTCTTAAGCATTTATGTTCAGCATAAAGATTAATGTAAAAAGCTAAAATATAGTGAACACTGATTCACCCCCCCCCCCCCGTCCTGCCTCTCAGTGTTCCCATTCCTAACAATTAGTATCAGAGCTCTGGTCCTCAGTAAAGAAGTTTAACCACTTGAAGAGATCATCGACAAAGTAGATATGAAAAATTTGAAGAAAAATCTTGAAGCCTCTCTTGAAGACCTGGACAATTCAGAAAGAGAAATTGAAGAACTAAGAGAAAAAGTCAATGATGCTCAATTAGTTATCAAAAGACTATGAAAGGATTTGAAAGGACACTCTAATAGTGAACTTGAAGAAAAAGTCAAGAAGCTAATTGAAGAAAATGTATCCTTATTAAGTCAGCTTGAAGAATTTGATGACAAATTGATGAAAAATTAGAATGTCTACAATGAACAAGTCAAGGAGAACCTTCAACTCAATGAAGAACTAAGGGAAGCTAATTTGAAAATCTTAGAGCTAAGGAATATCAAAGAAAGCTTGGAATCTGAATTGAAGATTTCAAAGGATCATATTGACAAATTACACACCAGTGCTAAGTTGGTAGAGTCACAGTTGTATGCAAGAATATTCAAAGGAGACAATAGCTGCATTGGATACAATGAAGCACAAAATCAGATTGACAATATGCAAGAAAGAAAGGATTCATAAAAGAACTCTATTGATGATGAGAAGACTGAAGATCAAACTAAAGACAATGGTGGTCCTCCTAGGAATGAGTGCAAGCAAGTATAACACACTTGTTTTTCTTGTAAAAAGCATGGACACATTGTAAGACACTGTACAGAGGTAAAACCTTTTAATGGTTACTATTATTCATGCAACAAATTTGGTCATAGAGCTATGAATTGCAAGACTAGTAAGAAGAACAAGATTCAACAAGATCAAAGAAATCAAAATTAGACAAAAGTTAGAAGTTCTTAGAATGTTACATGTCAGATATGTAACTATAATGGTCACTCAACCAGAATATGCAGAATGGTGACTCATGTCAATGCATCAAGGAATAATAGACCTCTAGTCATTTGTCACTCTTGTAACAAGGATGGACATTTCTCAAGGTTCTCTAGCTCAAGGACGCAAGATTAGGAAATCTCTAAAAAGGCCAAAGAACTAGTTTTGGATCCTGAAGTAGAAGTCAAGTTTGTGAAAGCCTCAGAGAATGCGAGCTTGATTTGGTCAAAAGAAAAGAAAGAAAAATCTAAAGAGAGTGTATTGGATGCATTCCTAGTGGATGTACCCTCTACATCTACATGAATGGCTCTTAGGGTCATAGGGGGAGCTAATTTACCTCTAGACCCCTACGTGGCTGGTATACTCATCCTTAGAGTATGCATTTTTGGACTTAAGCTTTTGGAGTGTATAGGAACCTTCATGCAAGAGTGCACATACTGATTGTTAGCAAAGCTCGAGTTTGAAATTTTGAAGTGACAGCCTAGTTTACGCGACGTGCATTAATGGTGGATTTTTCACTTTAAAGTACATAAAAGTCATTTGATTGCTCATTGCATTCAAATTCAGAATGATAGGAGAGTAGAAAGAGCCTTGGAAGTTGTTGTAAAGTCTTGGAGATTGAATCTATCAAAGATTTACTGCAATTATCAATGCATTTGATCGGTTTCAGTAACCCTAGCCCATTGCACCGATTCAAAAGCCATCAGATCATCTCTAAGTTTATTTGGAAAGTGAATAACAAGTAAGTCATCGCCACTCCCATAGTTTTTGATGTTGCTAAAAAGAAGGGATACAATTTCAAGAGGCACCTGTTTAAATCAACCCTAGATGATTTAGAAGGAGCATTCTCCCGCATGCCGATGGGTGTCATGCATGTAGAAGACATAAGGGCTTACATCTATTGTAAGAAGGAACCCGTTGGACTAGATAGGTTAAGAGCACACATGGACACAATGTTGAAACTAGACAAAATGTTCATGGATGAATACACCAAATGGAATGGTCACCCCATTGTTGAATATGCCATGACATATGAATTCTATGAGACAGAATGGATAAAGATCTTATTGAGAAGAATCCATGATGATTTGTTTTGGATTGGAGATGCTCCAGTTAGAATTACAAATGAATTAATTCATGAGATGACATGCCTTTCTAGGATAGGCGCCATCCTTCCAGTGGGTAAGGATGTCAGCAAAATAGTGGAGCAAACATGTAAATCCAGAAGTGATAGGCATGACATGACTATTGAGCCTATAGAGAAAGAAGACATAAAATTGATGTCAATGATACTAGGTTATAGCTTTCATCACACTAGCAGGGTGAATAGTGTGTTTGCGGGCACTATTCTAGTAGCCATTCATCTTGTGCAAGAATATGGAGAGTTCAACTTGTTTGAGATCTTGCATGCATAGTTGATAGACAATATCAAAGCTATCAAACATGATAAAACAAAGATATTCAGGTTTGGGTCCCTAATCATTGATATGTACCTTCATATAATTAGTAAAGTGTCAGACATGTATCTAGACAAGTTGATTCCAACCATGCAATAGATATCAAACAAGGAATGCACTGAGAGCACCTTAAGAGACTATGTAACCTTGGAATTGAAGAACTTCAGAGCAAGGATGTAGATGAGGTACATGATTCCTAAGAATATTGTGGAGAAGTATAAAGACACAATATGCTTTATGGTGGAGATAGAACATGTATGGAAGTCGTTGAGCCTAGAACTAAGTGGATTCATCCACTTGGGTATGAGGTAGAGGAACAATTTCTTGAAGCCTATGCATAGGTATTGCTATCAGCCCCTAAATATGATAATGAACCTAGGTGGGGAACCTATGAAGAAAAGACTAGAGAAGTTTATGCTAAGTTGAACAGTGATGCAGTAGAAAGAAAGGTTGCAAAGCTCACATCTAAAATCTTGAGAATACATGGTGTGTCTCAAGTAGACCTTGATAAAGAAAGGGATGAAAATATTTCCTTAGAATTGAAAGGTGTAGTAGCAAAAGAAGAACATGAAGATCCAAAATCAAAGAAGATGAAAAATGATTCAGATGACAGTCAAAAGGATAAAATTGACAATACTCCTTCTGCTACCAAAGATACTCCTCCGGAGTATAAGCCTATATTCAAGAGGAAGAAAGAAGCTACCACCAGTCATCCATCCTCATGAGAACTAAGGAGAAAGAAAAAAATGCAAGCACCTCCTAAGGTAGGATTCCGACCTAGCCTTAAAGTTTTCAATGCAAGAATTATTGATGAAGGCATTATTGATCAAGTAGAGAAGTAAGTATGATACATACAATGAGATTGACAAATAAGAAATACATAGTATGATTGTCAAACACATGAACAAGTTCAAAAAGATAGTCCTTGAGTTGAAAACCTCCATTCCAGATAAAGTATGGGATATATTAGAAAACCTAAAGAGACAAGCAAATGAGGAAGACCAAAGAATCAGAGAAAAAGTATTAGAAGATACTATGTATGTATGTTCTAAAGAAGAAGAGGCACTAATATTGAATTTGGTGAAGCCAGAACTAAGGACTAAGATGAGAACTCTTCACATCATGAACAAAGACTATGAGCTAATTGCAAAGGAAACAAAAAAGGCTTTTGAGAAGGTATTATTAGAACAATAGATAAAATTGCCTACTGCGCCCATCTCTCATGCACCCAATAAGGAAGATAAAGTGGCAGAACCCACTAATGTACCAATGACAAGTCCTTAGGACTCTGTGCCCATAGCAGAAACTCAAATAGAAGCAAACAAGTCTGTGCCCATGAGAGAATCACACAAAGACAACACTATTATCATAGATAATGTGGAAATAGCCATGGTAGCTACTAATAAGGATTTGGACAAGTTTGAGGAAGCATTTGTCAGTACCGAGGAAGACAAAATCCTATGTAGCAATACACCTCCCACTCAGCAAGAAGAAGTACCTATTGAAGATGTATCTGATAAGAAAGAAGAAGAAGAGGTAGAAAAGAAAGATGAAGTTACTTCTATTGGATTGGTCAAGGTAAAACAAGAAGTGATGGACAACACTCCCATCACTCCCTCCTTAGCATTTTTGTCAAGTTTGACACCTAACACAAGTAGTTTGGACTCTTGGAAAGAAGAAGACCTGATTAAGTTCAGCGTCCTGGCTATGGAAAAGGTAAAGGTGAAGCAAGTCAAGAGAAATCCTCTCCTTGTCAAATCAGTGAATATTTTGAATAGTTTGTTGCCTGAAGATAAGAAATTGTAAAATGTACATTCGGTTGATGATGTGAGTATAGTTCTCTCATAGTTCAAAAGTAATTTTTCTAGCCTAGAAGAATCTGCATCCAAAGTGGTAGAAGAGAAGTAGTTAAAGAAGAGACTCAATGAACTAATGAGAAAATTTGCACTAGACTTGAATTCTCTTAAGTCTGGTCAAGCATCATTGAAAGAATTTATTGATGAAGGAAGAAGGATCATTGTAGCATGCATGGATCAAGACAAGCTCATCGATGCTCACTTCAAGAAGATAAAAAAAGTAGAAGATTTGATTGAGCAGGTGAAAAATTTAGTGACAGACACATCCACTGATGTGAACATGTGTAACAATGTCTACCAAGGATAGATAGACAAGACTGAGAAGGAAGAAAAAGAGATAACAAGTATAAGGTCCAGACAAACTTAGTTCAGGAATGGTCTTGCACCCTCTTTAGACATCCTCAATCAAAATTTAAACGAGATTGATGCCACCATGATAACTTATGATCATGGTCCTATTAGTGACTTGGAGAAGATGGAGAATCTTCAATATGAATTATGTACCCATGTCTAGATAGTTAACTCTTTGATAACATTTTGGAAGAAGGAGATCCAGAACCTCAAGATTGCATATTCGGATGTTTTCCCTTAGTGGTTAGTGTACATACATTTTTTTGATACACCTTTGTCATTAATGTCAAAGGGGGAGTTGTGTATAGAATATGGAGTACATATATGTATAGGGAGATATAATATTATGTATAAAGATGTATAGAAGACAAAAAGTTTTTGTATCAAGGGATAGTTAGCAACTTGGCCATATTCCTTTGTTGCCATCAATGAAAAAGGGGGAGATTGTTGGAAAGTTGTCTATACTGAAGTATATGACTAGATATAGTGTTGTCATTATAGCAACAAAGTCATATAGTAGTTTGGAGTCAGCGCACTTAGTGTAAAGATCAGAATTCAGTTAAGTGTTGAAGACTGGATAGTATACAGAGTTCTAGTAGCTCAAAGCATTAGCACACATGTGTATGAATGAATTAGGTTATGCACCTTGGAAGTTAAGTGTGTTAGAATTTACTTATGCTTAGTCTTTGAGTGCATAAGTAGATATGCAAAGATGTGAAAGTTACAGTCAGTTGAAGTTGCACAGCCAGTGTGTGCCAGTAGAGAACAGAGCATGGAGCCGATAGTTAGCATTTTGGTTTGCGATTATAATGTAATATTGTAAAGGCTATGCACCCATTGTATTTAGGTTTCCAACTTATGTACATGTATAATTCTAAGCATGCTTAAGACAATTCATTTGGAAGCGTTGTTTGTAATTAGTTATAGGGCTGGCCTAATTGTTTTGTTTGTATATGCACATAAATAGAAGGTGTGCCCATTGTATTCGGTATGGAAGTTGTAATAGAGTTGTGATAAGAAGAGAAAAGCTATGCGAAGTTAGCATAAGATGTATTAGATCTTTGCTAGAGGTCAAAGCACCAGTGCACCAAAGCAACTAATTTGACAAGCAGTGTCACAATGAATAGTTCACCTGCAAATATAGCGTGTATCTAAAATTAGAAGGTTGTAGCCTTCACCATTTGAGCAGTGAGCTCTAGGATAGTGAGCCCACTCCCCTAACATGGATCATTGTAAAATACTCCTAACATGGTCTGACCCTTAACAAGGTCTACTATACTAAAAGAATTGTAATGCTAATCCTAACAAGGTAAAGGATCTTCTAACAAGGATCACAAAACACTAGTGCAAATTATTAGTGGGTATCAAGTCCCACCGGGGTTTTAACCTATTTGGTTTTCCCCATAACCATATTGGTGTCATGTGTTGATTTCATGTTTCATGTTTATATGAATGTTTAATTCAGTTCTTAAGAATTTATGTCTAGCATAAAGATTAAAGTTAAAAGTTAAAATATGGTGAACACTAATTCACACCCCCCCCGCCCCCCTTCCCTCTCAGTCTTGCCATTCCTAACAATTACATTGTTTCAATTTTTGATGGAAAAAAAATCTTGATCAAGTAGGATGAAAAACCAGACTAAGAGTTTTAGGGATGAAATCCATTGATATTGCCACTATTGAGTTATGGATGCAAAATTTCAATTTAAGAGATTTGTAATTATTCACAAACAAATCAATATATTATTGATTTTAAAAATTATGACATAATTTCATGTTCCAAATATTATCATAAATTCTCAATCTTTCAGAAATCTATTATCATTTAGTGCTATTATTTAAAGAAAAATTAAAATATATGAAAAATGGATATTACATATTCATCAAAGTATTTTGTGGATGGTAGAATTTTCATAGAGGAAAAGAGACTTGTAAAATTGTTCACATCGATCCTTAAATCTTGAAATTGCTATTTTAGTGTTTCTAACTATCATAGCTAAGTGGATTTTGGATGATGGGCTAGTAGAGTGGTTAGAAGAGCGCACCAATAATTTGGATAATCATGCCTCTCTTCCATGCCTCAAATTTTATGTGGGCCTTAATTTCATGATCCAAGGTTGATGTAGAAGCATCTTGGGTTCTAGGCAATCTGACATCTTCTTGGAGGAATTCCCTTGTGGTTTGATGAAGTTCCTTGTTTTGGCACAGTTTTTAGAGATTATGTGTGTAGTCAATTTGTGGAGATCTTTGGTGTGTGCAATGAAAAGGGTTTTTGCCTTGTTTTTTGGGGAGGCTATGTCCATGATCGCACCTCTTCAGGTGGAGTAGATTGTGACATTTTTCATGTTCTTCTTGGAAAAATGCTCAGTGCTCCCCTCAAGATTTGTGACATGGCTTAACTGCCTCTTGCGTCTTCTATAAGTCTAGTGGCTGCATTGAGCATTGACAGGTAGATATTTTGGTGCAATGACAACCACTACTTGTAACAAATGGTATCAAAGCTTGGTCACAGGTTTGAGTCACCTCGGGTAACACTGAGAGGGAGATTACTAGAAAAATGGTCAGCGCTCCCCTCAAAATTCATGACATGGCTTAACCGACTCCTGTGTCTTCTATAAGTCTATTGGTTGTATCAGACATTAACATGTCAATCTTTTGGTGCAATGACAACTGTTAGGGATTTTTCTTGTGGGATCAAACTTGGCAAAATATGGACTTCATTCTCAGATAAAAAGGGGCTCCAAGTTTGCAAGAAAAGCCTAATTGATGAGGATTGGATAAGATCCTCCTTCTGCTTCGAGCTCCACAAGACTCAGGCGGGTATTGCCTATGAATAGGTTATTATTTTCCAAGTAAGTTTTTGATTAGTGGATTAGTTCTTCATTGTCATGCTATTGTGTTACTCAAATCTACTTCAATAAAAGATAATTTTGTAAACAGCTGAGAACAACCTACTACAAAATATGACAAATGAACTTATAAATGTAACAGCATGACAATGGAAATAAGGACATAAATCTTTCTTCTTTTTATGAGTTGAACTCAAGGAAGGCTAACCTTTTGATTCTCTCTTCAAGGAATCAACAAAGATGAACTATATCACCTGGATACAATTCTTTTACAATATGCATGAACTTAAAACATAGATAGAAATGAATTCGTAATAAGTTTTCAATATTTGATGACATAAAAATGATTGTATAACAAACAGCCAGTGCCTATTCCATTGGGCAAAAGAGTTTGAATATAAATGCACAGGAAGAATTCAAAGGAATACAGTAGAATGCCTTACAAACTACATGCAATCTAAATAGAATGCCTTACAAACTATTTTGTCAATTTTATATTGTTATGATCAAAATCCTAAGACATATGTCTACTCTCTAAAACTATTTATGAAATTTAATCCTCTCCTTGAGAGAAACTCACAAATAATTAAACAAACTACCTTGTAGCTGGTATGTTTTCAAATGCCTTACAAGTCAAAACATACAAGAGCATAACACAGAGTGAAGAGACAATAACAAAGTAAGATAGAAATTACAGTGTATTCCATTAAAAATAAATATGTCTATTACATACAAAGCTTCAAAGTTTAGGAATTAAACATAAAACTATAAATCTGCTATACAAAAAAATTCAAAAATTTCATCATTTAGAGACATGCTCACAACAAAGCAGTCACAAGGTTCTTCTACAAAAAATAGGAAAATAGAAGTAGAATCAAGAACCCCTTACAATGAGAAAATAACAGAATAAATAGACTCTAAGAGAGAAAACCTAAAGTCTATGATGGATCAACACCTTTCTGCAATCTGATTTCATTCTCCTTTTAAAATATCTGAGAAATATGATCTTCCCAGATGCTTCCAAATTTGAAAATATCTATCTTCTCAAAATATCTGATCTCTTTTGCCCTTTCAAAAAAAATAAATATCTGATTTCATCTCACTTTAAAATTTTCATTCTTTATTATTAATTTTTTGAGTTTGTCATTATCCTTTCATCTATTAAAAATCTGATTCATTCCCTCAGTTGGATTTGTAAAAGTCAAATATATTTAGAAAAATATCTTTGCAAAATCTGATTCCAGATTAAAAACCCTTTACTACTCGCATTAACTCGCCCAGATTTTATTTTTATCACTGTCATTGCATCCGTCAACTTCTGGCGTTTCTGAAAATATATAATATTGCCATATTCTAATAAAAAATAAAATTCTCAGACATTTTTCCGTGAACAACTCTATCATTAAAAAATTTCAAAATTTCTCAAATGTCTGAACTTTATAACATTTTAAATCTTTTTTTTTTAACTTTAAAATCTGCACGTGCCACCAGAAGTTGCCACTTGTCATCTCCTCATTTGTTGCTTCCCTTTAGTCTCTAGATCTCACAATCATTTTCTCTCTCCACTTTTCTTCATAAGATTTGGAGACTACCTTTAGTCTCTAGATCTCTAGATATCTTATTTGGAGATTTGAAGACTAGTCTCCAAATCTCATGACCACTTTTTCTCATTTGGAGATTTGGAGACTAGTCTCCAAATCTCATGATCATTTCCTTTCTTCATTTTTTATTTGGAGATCTGGAGACTAACTAGTCTCTAGATCTCTAGATGTTAGTGGCTTAACCACTAACATTTAGAGACTTGGAGACTAACCTCTAGTGGTTAGTCTCTAGATCTCTAGATGTTAGTGGCTTAACCACTAACATTCAGAGATTTGGAGACTAACATTTTTCGCTAGCATTTTTTTCCAAAATTTCTTTTGGGCCCATTTGCATGGAAACCAAGGTAGATGCACAAGCATGGGCATGGCTTCTTCCATTTGATTTACTTCATATGTTTGTGCTCTTGCATATAAACACTTCAAATTTTAAAATTTAGAGCAATGTGGGATAAAACTTTATGAAGAAAATGCTGATTTTTCATAGCTGCCGGTACACAGAGAACCATAACTTTTGATTTGCACACTAGGTTTTTCTAAAAAAAATTTTGTACAATGCAGATATGGCCATCTCAAACATATATAAAATTTATCCCAACCTAGTTTGTATTTTTTGAGTTATGATAAAAAACGTGGCTGAAAATCTGAACGACACATACTCAGAGAACATTGACAATCTGCAAATGGAATGGCCTTGGCAAAGTGATTGAATGAGCACATGGAGAGCTGAAAATTGGCATGATGAATCATTTCCATATCTATAAGATGATTGAACCACTAGAAAATTATGATCAATCTCTGGAAAGAAGATATAATCCTCCGGACAGGGTCTCCAACAGTGATTTGATATTTGGGCAAAAAATGTGCAAATTGACACTTGCTCAAAATGAGACTTCACCGAATGATTCAGGATGACAAAATAACATTATAGAATGCATGCACATGCTGAATGGAGTGTGTTAAACACTTGGGACACCTCACAAGCTTCAAAATGACAGCCAGGTATATGTGCATAAAAAGGATTTAAAGAGTTTCAAATTGTAGAATTTTAACATGGTACTCAAAACCCATGCTGCATTTTTTAGTACCAACAACAACCACTACTTGTAATAGTTCTTTGCTGAATAGTCATGTTCTTCATGTCACCATCTCAGTTGTCTTTACCCGTTGATTGTTGAGGATTGTGGTGGAGGTTTTGGATCGATGAAGCTAAATGGCATGGGTCTCGAGGTGGACCTATGTGTGGCCAACTTGGTGGTTGGATCACTTTTGGTGAATTAGTTAATTATTGTAATTGATTTGGGATCTAGGCCAGCCTAGTTTAATACGTTTGTCTTGGGATATGTAATATCTTGAATGCCGACCTATGGTAGCTAGTAGGTATAAATTTTGGGCTTGCGATTGTAATAGAAAGTAGCACTAGGGGGATGCTCATTAGCAGAGAGCTAAGATAAGATAGCTCTAGGGTTGGACAGATTAGAATGAGGATTTGAGGTTCATTTCATTGTATATGGCTGTAACTGGGAAGGGCTTATAGCTCAACATGTTTGAAGCACATTTGATGTAATTTGATGTTACCTAAGAGTAAAAATATTATTGTTTCATTATATCTTTATTGTGTTTTCTATTTTTTCACTATGTTGACTCTTCCTGCAAGATTGAACATCTCCTTTGGAGACTTCTCCATTCTTGTGGCATCAAGTAGTGTATCATCGAAAAATGGAAGTACTTCCATTTAGGACTGGTTTAGCCCTTTGAGTAACTGGTTTGGGGTCATGTGAAATGCTTTGAATGGGTCTTTGACTTGGATTTGGTATTTTTGCCTGTTCTGCCCCATTTTCCACTTCCTTTCTGCATAATTCTAGCATCCTAACTTGAAGCCTGAGATTCTTGACCTCAGGGTCAAGGTCGACTAATGAAGGGCCACAACACCCTTACCAACTCATAACCAAAGACATAACAACATGGAAACAAAGAGAAGACAAAATTCTTTACAAAGCATACATTAATACTTGAAAATAATTACAACTTGAGAAATCTTACAACATGATAAGCTTGCAATGAAAGAGCTTGAACTCCAAGAGCTTCTACAACTTGAGCACTTCTTCTCCAATAGGAGATCCTACAACTTGAGAGCTTGCTTATGAATGCTCCTATGCATTCTTTATATAGGCACTTCCCACCCAAGATATTACAACACAACCCATGTGGGATAAAAGATAGATGCAACTACCTTGATACAAATATTAGATGCATCATCAACCTTTTAGGTCCAGGTCAACCTCAACCTTGACCCAAGGTCCAAATTTCAAAATCTCAGAGTTTTCAGATTCGGGTTTCGGATAAATTTATTTTCCCTCTTTGGGGCCATTATTTCTTGAGTTTAGTGTCAATTTCTCAAATTATTATTTGAGGTGGAACTTTCTCAAGCTTTGTGTAGGATTCCTAATTTATTATTTGAGATTAGCCTTTCTTGAGTTTTGTGCCTAATGCTCAAATTAACTTTAGGGTTGGCCTTACCTTGAATTTTGTAACAAGGCTCTTAAATAATTATTTTTTATTTCTATCTTAAGGGTGGAACCCTTCTACAATTTTGTGTCAAGACCTTAATTTAATTTCCTCTCCATTTGCACCTCTCTAGAGTTTTATGCCATAGATCCTTAATTATTATTTTCTATGTGGTCTCTCTAAAATTTTGTGCCCTAGATCACTATAAAAGGAGGCCTTCTCATCTTATTTTCAATCCATCTTCCATCTACACATTCAATCACAACACAAGATCAAGAAATAAAGAAGCAAGAAAGAAGGAGAAATAAAACATTCAAGCATTCATCCCTCTTCAAACATTCAAGAATTCAAGATCCAATTCATCAAGGAGATCCATTGGTAGCCATTGAAGGATTCAATCTCTATGGAGCCCTCTTGTTGAATATTTCTCGATACATATCCATTCAAGCCTCTTCTTATTCCAAGATCCATTCAAGACTGGTGTTGAAGATTTAAATGCAATTGATTTGATACAACCTACATAAAATTCTACATTCATTTGGAAAATCCATACTTGTGGATTCAAGGATTCAAATCCTCCACAAGGGTTTTCAACATAAGCAAGGTGAATTGTTTCGTTTACTTTGTTTATTACAGAAATTTCAATTCAATTTCAAGGTTAATTCCTAAATTTGCATTTGACTAAGGCAAACCCCTCCCCCCCCCCCAAAAAAAAAAAAAAAAAACCATTTTTCTTCCAGGTATAGGTATAGGACAGTGATTACATTGCCGATCTAGACACCCTTTTCGGCAAACTTTTGGGATCCATGAATAGAATTTTCATCAGAGTAGTGTAGGTCAAGGTCGACATAAAGGGGTAAGATCTTACCACTTTATTTGGGTCAAGGTCGACGTGGCTCAGAAAAGAAAAATATTTTTGGCTTTTGTAGATCTCATAGTTTCGATTCAAGGATGTGATAATCAATAGTTTCTAAGATCATCTGATAAGGTTTTCAGAAGATTCTTTTTTGGAGGTAAGTACCTTTTATTTATTTATTTCAATATTAGTCTTCTAGATTTATATTCCATATCATTATAATTTCATGTGTGTATTAAATATTGGTTTAGGGTCTCTTTAATGTGCAAACCCCTATTGTTATAGACCCCATCCATATTTTACATATTACAAGTAGTATCAGAGCTAGTTTGATCTTGTAGTGGTGAAAATCTTCATGTATGGACTTACAAAGCTTCTGGGGCACTATTTGTGAGGTGGAAGAGAATAGATATGACTCACATCATCATAGGGATTGCACAAGGTGGTCATAAGGGATTTTTTTCTTGAAGGTTGAGTTGTTGTGATGATATGAGTTAATTGTGGATCTTGGAGTGATGGATGTTGTTTCCAAGCTCATAAAATCTTGAATTGGTTTTCCAATGGATAGTAGATTGTGGATCTAGCCCAAAATTATAGAGTATTTGTGTGAGGATGTATTAGAAAGAGGATGTTACTAGTTATGAACCTGGGAATGAGGTGAGACCTTGAGAAATCCTGTTATTTATGAATAGATCATTGAATTGAGGCAATTTGTGAAGATGTTTAGTAGATTGCTGACAGTAAGGCATCTAGAATCTTGCAATTAAATCACTAATATAAGACAGTTGCACCTTGAAAGAGAAGGAAATAAGTTGATGAGAAAGGCTGACCAATTGGTTGAAGATAGGGTCGTTGCCCAACTTGAGAAGAAGCTTGACAAGATTAGGAGGTTGAATTGCAATTGGTATTTACTGATTCAGAAGATGATTGTTTGGCCTGTGAAAAGGCTTTTTCAAAAAAGAAAAAGACAAGTTAACATTGTTGTTGAAGACGTAAAGCTTGAAGAGATAAATAATAACCTTTCTAAGGTTGAGGTGGTAGATCAAGGTTTTCATGATCAGATGGTTGGGTCTAATGTAAAAATTAAAAAGCATGTTGTTGGTAATGAGATTGAAAATGATGTGGAGGAGTTACCTTTCTTGGAAGGGGAATGTTGAGGATTTTGGTATTGATGAACTTGTTTACAGGGTTTTCATTGGAGATGATAATCTTGTTGTAGATGAGGAGTTACATAGTGGGTTGTTCTAGTTGAATATTATTAATTGTTTTTCATAATTACAGATTTTGGTTAAGGATATAGAGATGGTTGATGAAGATGGTGGACATCTTGAATTCCTTGTTGTTGATAAGATGATGAATTGAATGATTTGTTTATGAAGGAGGTAGATCTGATGCATTATGTTGATGATGTTGATCTTTTTGTGTTTGTTAGTAGGTGTGTTGACTAGTTGGTTGTAGTGTAGAGTATTCATAGGTTTGATTGGAGGGAGCAGAGGTTTCTTGTGTGCAAGTTTATATTTTTGCCTCTGAGGATTGGGAAATCATTGGTCAAGATGAGGTTGTGTTTAGATTTTTTTGTGGCATTAAAGTTTGAGGACCATGCTTTTCTATCTACCTCGGGTGTCTGATGTAGGAGTATCTTGGATTCCTAGTGATCTTACATCTTCTTGGAGGAATTTCCTAGTGGTTTGATGAAGTTCCTTATTTCGGAATAGTTTTCAAAGATTTTGTGTGTGGTTGATTTGTGGAGATCTTTAGTGTGTGTGATGAAAAAAAAATTCTTCCTTTTTGTTCAGGGAGGCTATGTCTATGATCACACCTCTTTAGGCTATGTCTATGAGCACACCTCCTTACTGGTGGTAATCCATCAGGTACATTATCAGATACAATATCTTAAAACTCATTCAACAAATCTACAACCTCTATAGGTACATCCTCCATTTCCTCTTTACCAACTTTTGGAATTAAAGAAAAAAACACATGCTCATGCCTCATACCATCTAGGAATTTTCTTCCATCAACAAAATTTATTCTTGCATTATCACATACCTTTTCTTCGGTCTCCTTCAATGGCTTCAGCTTATGTCACACTCCATCCTTTGTCAGGGAATAGGTATTCACATGACCATCATGTACAACACATTTGTCAAACTACTACGGCTTACCCAACAACATGTGACATGCATCCACAGGTATGATATCACATAGTACCTCATCATGGTACCCACCAATCTTGAACTTTACTAGGCACTGTTCACTGACCATGACCTCATGGTCATCCTATACCCAGGCAATCCGATATGGATGTGGGTTTTTCTATCTCTTGAGCTTCAACTTTGTCACCATCTCTTTTGAAACCAAATGGTTAGTGCTTCTACTATCAATAATCACATCATAGCATTTACCCTCACACTTGCATCTAGTGTGAAATAGGCTCCTTCTTTGTTCAACTTCATTCTTACCACTCAGTAGGACTCTTCTGTTAATCAATGTTTCTCCTCGTTTAGCATCTTCATAATTTGAGGATCTGGCATCTTCATCTAAATGTGCCACTCTAGCTTGGCCTTCATTCCTCCTATCCATCCTTCCTTGGGGTTGAGGACATTCAAATGCCCTATGACCTTCTTCTCCATAGTGAAAACATGTTCCATGGAAACCTCCTCTTCTTGAACCTTGTCCTCTTCCTCTTCCTCTCTAATCTTTATTGTTCTGATCTTGGAAATGATTGGAGTTGTTTCCTCTTTGATTTTGACTACTACTAGCCTCATCCTTCTTTTTTGAATCTTCATTTTGGCCTCCATATGACCATCCACCAGATCGTCCACTGTGACCTCTTCCATTTTGTCTGCTCTCAAACTTCTTATTCAACTTTTCCTTTACTTTTAGGGCAAACTGGTATGCCTCTTCAATACTGTTCATTCAAACCAGACTCAGCTCCTCCTAAATGCTTGGCCTCAACCCATTAAGGTAATGGGAAACTTTCTCCTTATTAGCTTCTACATGTCCTATTCTGATGAGGATTTGATAGAACTCCTTTGTATACTCCTGAACATATCATCCCGCTTGCTTCAAACTTTGTATTTTCTTCAGTAGGTCAAGCTCATAATCAGTAGGGATGAACTATTGCTTCAATTTATCCACCATCTAATCCCATCTTGTGATTTTATCTTTCCCTCTTCTATTTCGCTCCAATTGAATCTCTTGCCACTAGATCTTCACATGACCTTTCAGTTTGGCCTTTGTGAATTTGACCCTATTAAGATCCTCAATATCTTCATACTCAAAATATTCTTCACATTCATTGATCCAATTGATCAACTCCTCTGGGTTAAGATTTCCTGAAAATGTAGGAACCTCAATCTTAGGTCTTTTTTTTATTTTGGAAATGGCCTGAAAAAGTCTTTCTTCCCCCTGGTTTACAACTTCAACTTCTCCTTCTTGATCTTCTTCTCTCACTTCATCCTCGCTTTTGTCTCTGACATTAAGATTCATTCCTCTATGAATCTCTTCTTGCAATGCTCACACTTGTCTCTGGAGTTCTCTAACCTCAGGTGTTATAGCACCCCTCTTCCACCACATTCCCTTCATGGAGGCATTTTTGTGATGCGCATTGAAACCCTAACCATGGTCTTGGTGCAAACTACCTCACAGTCAGTGATCTGTTTACACAAAAAACCTAACCCACGGTCCTAGTACAAACTACCTCACAATCGGTGATCTATTTACACACTCAGGAACTCTTGCCCTAATACCACTTGATGAAGGGTGCTCCCCTTAATACCACAAACACATAATAGAAATAGAGAAATAACAACAATATGCAAGAACAAAAAATTGGCTTCTTATTATCTCCACAAATGTGGAATTACAAACTTTCAAAATTACAATATGCAAAGCCACATGGGCATTCCCTTATAATATTCTATAGGAAAAAGCCTCGAATCAATACCCAGATCTACTACCTAGAACTATCCCGAACTGCCTAAGACAACACTACAACCTTCCTTATATAGGCAATTTTCCACCACCTGGGAAGCTTCTAGAATTATTTTTTTAGCCAACAAGGCCGACCAAACTTAGAATTATTTTATTTTTCATTTTATTACATTAAAGTCAGCTCAAAATAACTTTTGGAACCCAAACAAAATTTTTGAAGGAAAATCATTTTCTACCATTTTAGGTGACCCAACTTTCAGAGACCATAAGTCATCACCCGTTGACCCGATTGACTATTATAACACCATTTCAGAAAGGGCACGAGGAGCTCTACAATACCTAAATCAAGAAAGCTTCATTCAATTGAAAATTCAACCTCATCTAGGGCCTCTAAAGCCTTCAAAATTGAGTTTAAAGTTTTCGTACCTTGTTTCCAAAACCAAAAAATTTCAATATCTTCAAAACCATACTTGATCTAGCAATGAAATTTTACAGGCAGGCTGATATGAAGAAGATGAACCTCCAACTATGAAATCAGAACATTCTAAGATTGTATGACCAACTTACTAAAAATAACAAGTTTCCATAAATAACAACTCTACACAAGATAGCCCTTATTGAAAAGAAACCAGAAATATTTTTGGGTGATGCAAGATTACTCTTACACCCAGGATGCTCCTGCATCACTTCATCAAAAACTCTACATCTAGTCTTGAACAAAATTTTCCTTACCAGATCTTCCTTATTACTTTCACTCCAAAGTGCTCTCCTTACCATCAAGTTATTTTCCTTCTCAGGTTCATTCAGTGACTCTTCTTGCACCAAAACATTTCTACTATTACTGACCTTCTTAATTGCATGTGTACACTCAAATGATCTATGTCCTTCTTCTCCACAATTGTAACAAGTTCCTTAGAAACCACCTCTATTATAACCACCTCGGTAGTTACTGCCTTTGCCTCTAGATGAACTTTCACCTTTCCAATCGGTCTTGCCTTTATCCAAAGTTATCTTTTTAGGTTCAGATCTACTATTTTCACCATGAGATCTACCTCTTCCTCTAGGGAATCTACCACCTCTATCTCTTTGTCTTTACTCATGTCTTTTGTTTAGTTTCTCCTCAACTTTCAATGCAAATTGATAACCCTCTTCAATATTCTCCAATTTCACCAAACTGATTTCTTCTTGGATGGACACTCTCAAACCATTCAGGTATCTAGCAATTCTTTCCACATCATTTTCTTTGTATCCAGATCTGATATCTAATCTATAGAATTCCTCAGTATATTCTTTTATCAAGCTATCTTTCTACCTCAAACTTTGCATTCGCCTAACTAGGTTAATCTGATAATCATAAGGTAAGAACTTTCCTTTCAATTTATTCACCATCTTATTCCATACCTTGATTTTGTCCTTGTCTTTCCTTATTCTGTCCAGCTACAAATGTTCCCACCACAAGGATGCATGACTTTTCATTTTCTTTTCCTCAGGTACATTGTCATATTCAAAGTACTTTTCTATCTCGGTGATCTAGCCTATCAATTCATCAGAATTCAATTTTCTACTATACTCAAGAGGATGAAAGTGTGGTGTAGACTTCATATTTTTCAAAGCCTTCAACAATCTTTCCTCACCTTGATCCATCATTGGTACAGGTTCTACATCAACTTGTTCTTCCTCAATTTCATCATCACTAACATCTTCAAGATGTCTTCCTCTTCTCTGGGCTATTCCAACAACTTCTAATCTAGTAGCAAGTTGTCTCAACATGTCTGCCAATCCTAGATCCACATCTCACCTCCCATGAACCATCTTGAAACCCTCTACAATTGCAAGCTAGATCACAATCTGCTACCCCACAAAAATTCAACTAGGGTTTGACAAGAAGGAACCTTCAAACCTAGATTTGTAAACCTAGATCCATATCTTACCTTGCTTTGATACCACCTAATGGAAGGGAGGATGGGGAGAGGGGCAAAAGGCACACCCTAACTAGATCCACCTTGCAGAGATCTGATGTGGAAGCAACAACACAAGTGAGAGAGAGAATGCAAAAATATTCATATATTATCTTCAATTGATTCATACATGCTAGGCTATAATGCCTTCCCAATTTAGGCCAGATATTACAATCAAGTACATAAATCCTCTAACATGCAAGGATCTACCAACAATCTCTAATCTTCTAACTGAACTGACTCCCTAACTCTAACCAAACAAATACATTTATACAAGAAGCTACCAAACTAAGTCAGTCTTCAAATCCACCATCAACAAAAGGGACACCCAAATCTAGGTCCACATGCTTCCCAATGATAGATACCATCATTAAATCTATGACCAAATATAAATGCAAGATTTAGACTCAACAGAAATCCAAAATAAACAACTTAGTAAGAAAGCATAACCGAGTGCCAGACAAGCATCACCGAGTGCTAGGGAAATAACCAAGTGCTAGAGAGATAACTAACCAACACCGGTGAACAAAGGAAATCAAGCAACACTAAACCAACTTGGTCAAAGTGGGAACCAAGCAACACAAAAAATGTCAAATGTGTTTTTGGTGGCACAAGATTGCCAAGGACCATAGATGCTCTTGCATTAGATAACATTTAATTAGAACAAAGAAATGAGAACAGAGAAATGAACTTTGGGATTCTCCAAGTGTGTTCTTGGAAGATGTACCATGCATCTCTTGGTATTCCATGATTTATTAAATTTAATGTAATGTGTATCCTTCATGTTTGGGCTTTCCTCTTGGAGGGAAAGTATTAGAGCCAAAATGTGTCATTTTGAAATATATGGAGACAATGCTAGGGTTGGGGATGTTTGGAATGAGGAGTCTTCTTTGGATTCCTCATTTGGTGGTTGTGGAGTTCTTATCAATCTATAGAAATATATGTTTGAATGTAGAAACAACATTGATTACTTGAACATATATTTACTCTACAGGAACAAGGAATGGTGGAGGCATAAGGAGGTTGTGTTAGACAATATTAAATTAGCTAATAGTTTAAGTTTTAGTTTAAATTAATAAACTATCATAGTTATCATTTAGTTTTGGAACTATTAGTTTGTTGAGAAATGATATCATCTTTCAAAAATATTGTAGGTTGGACCAATAAACATATATTTTTAAAATTCTTCTATCATTTGGCATTAGATTAGTCATATGCTTGGTAATTTTGAAATAAAATAGAGACATTAATAGAGAAGGTGATGTTATAATTATTGAGTTATTGCTGGAATTGGTTGTCATTGATGTCAAAACCTTCATACCCATATCTGGCAATATCATTTTCTTGTTAGCTATCAGTTTTTAAATAAGAGTTTCAATTACGTGCATAATAGGTTCAGTATGAGCATCTTTTTTATGTCCTTGGTGTTCCATGGCAAGTGTACACTGTTATACTCATGCCTCATTTGTTTTGGTGCATTCATATGTCATGGGTGTTTAGTATTACATGAAATAGTCTATCAATTTGTAGTGATTTCTATGGCTACAATGTTATTTCAAGTATTCATATATTTTTGGTTTATTGAATACATCGTATTCTGGATAGGTTTTTATCAAGAATCATTTATTTATGGTTTTGGTTATTTTATGGATTATCTTTTGTACTTGCTTGCAGTGTCCAAATATTCTCAATAATTGTAATATAAATTTTAATATCTTAAGTGTAACCCATCTATGGGTCATGTTGTAGCTTGTTGATAAATGATCTTAAGTGTTTTCAAGATTTAGGATCAGTTTTATACATTAAATATAATTGTAATATATTTTTTTTGGTCATTTTCACACATGTTTGGGGTGAGACAACATATGTATGATCAAGTACCTATCTAAATAAAGGTTATCTTTTGTATTCAAGGAAGGTATGGATGTGTATGTGTGAATCTATTGTAGTGGTGTATATGAGTAGAGTTTTTGTGAAACAACACCAAGGAGAGGCTTGCATATCGATAGAAATGGGTTAGATAGTTATATACAGAGAATATTTCATTCAAATATAATAGACCTTAAGGTAACAAAGCTTAACTATTGAATTGTTCGTGCATAATCAAATGCAATTCTATCATTTCATGTTTTCATCATTTTAATGTCTCTATTATTAAGGGTAGTTTTTATCTTGACTAGAAGTAAGTCGACTAACAATGAGCCAACTTGTAGTGAGAGAACCTGGTAGTGAACCTTTGTAAAACTCACCTTAACCATTGTCACCCTAATAGGTCTTCATTTCATGAGAATGATCTTCTCCATGGTTTTTGATAGTTTGGGATTCCACATAAGTGTTGGTGTTCTATGTGTCGGTGTTTCTGTGCTTTCATGTTTATATCTATTATGAATGTTTAATGTTCTTAATGAATAGATACTAAGTTCTTATTGCTATTATTTAATACATTATTGACAAATAAAAATTTCTATAAAGTGTGTGGGAATAACTAATTCACCTCCCTCTTAGTTATTTGGCATGTTCAACAATTGGAATCAGAGCTTAGTCCCTTGCAAATAGAGATTAACTCCTTGAGGTAGATCTGGGCTTCTTTACTAGATGGAGGGATGATTCTATAGTGAAGAAGATTGGAAAATCATGAGGAGTGATATTGAAGGTACTGAATCAGAAAATGAGGAGCTGAAAGAGAACTCTAAGGAGGGAAATGCTTGTATCAAAAAGGTGAGATATTGGATCAAGAAGTTCAAAGAAAGATACAAGGTAGTCAGTAAGGAATTGAAGGAATATGATGCATTCAAGGATGGAGGATCCAATTAAGGACTATCCAACCTTGTAGCCAAACACCAACACAGTGAAAATATGCAACAAGAAACCAGATCTAAAAGAAACAAATGTCTTTATTCATCAATTAACTAATTACATGCAATGTGTCAGGCTATAAGGCCTTCCCCATTACAACCAAATACAATGCAAGACATAGTTCTACAAGATCACCAAGGATCCAACACACTTCTCCTCACCTAGCCTAGGTCTGCAACACAACAGGACATTGGTAGGTACTCCAAGAAAGATCTAAACTTGTACTTGAACTTCCAAGGAATATTTCTTCTACCTAAGCTCACAAGCTACTAACTCTTCTTTCACAGATCCACACATCTGCTACTGCATGCTTCCCAAACAACTACCCAAACATCTACTTAAATACTAAATCCCAGCCACAAGTCAGCTTTACAAATAATTAAATCCCAAAATCTAGTCGGCTTCCAAATATATAAATATTAAATGCCAAACATCAGTTGGCATACAAATAACTACACAAGTAATTAATTCACCAAGTCAGCCTCCAAATCCACATAGGATAATGTAACACACTAGATCTAGGTCCTCACATGTCCAATGGTCAATCCATAACTCGATCAACGTGACCCAAATTAAATGCATTAATCAACCAAACCAAATGTCCAAGAATAATCATCGGTAAGCCAAACTACCGAGCGTCAGGAAATACACCGAGCATGCACACCAACTATGCTCTCCAAGCATTACTAAGCACCAATGTCGACCGAACACCATAGACATCACTGAGCACCAGATGTGCCAAGTCTCCTTCAATGACTGAGCTCCCTTCAATGACTGATTCCTCTAGTGACCAAGCCACTTCAACATCAGAGAAACAAGCATAAACACCAAGACCTTATCGATAACCGAGCACCGAGCAAGAAACCACCAAGTCACTGAGTGACCATCATTAATTAAGATCCACCAGAACTTCCAACTGGGAATCACCACCAAGACCAAGAAACTCCATTCTTCTACCGAAATCACTAGCCAAGTAATCAAACTCCACCAGATAATTACCGAGACTACTAGAATCTTCAAGCACCGAGCGATAAGCTAGGATGCCACTACATCAGACTCTTGGGGTACAAAGAAAGGTGTGTCCCACACTTTCTCACCAAAGGGAACATCTAAAAAACACCAACTCCACTTCATCTTTACCAAAGGTTTCCACTCCATCATAGGAAAGAGAACCAATCTTCAACCTAACCAATCAGTATGTTCAACATCTTGAACAAATCGAACCTTCAATCCATCACTAGGGATCAAGGAAGAATCTCATCTCAAAATCTCATCACTAGACTTATCATTGTCAACCAGAAACTCAAGTCTGCAACCAATAAACAACATCTGTAGCACAACAATGAATAAAACAAACTTGGCAACACCAACATCACCAAGGTGTTCAATAGAAGGCAACTCTACACCAACAACAAATTGATCAAGCACAACCAGATGCTCTACAATTTCCATGTCAGGCACAGCTGATTGAACATGAAAACCAATCTCCTCACCAACCTCAACAAGATTAGTAACATTGTCACTAATCATAGGTAACTCAGCAACAAGCACAAGTTGCAATGTAGGTGTGATGTCAGACTCCACCAACCGACCATCAAAACTAATTTCACATATCTCTTCAACCTCTGAACTATCATAGGAAACCTTGTTAAGATGTCCTCTCTCATGAACCAGCCTTCTTACCAGCCAAATAACTTTCCTCTAGATTAGCATGCTCCAACTTTGGTAAGCTTTACAAAGCTCAACAACACTTTATCTCACAAGGTTCTTAACTCAGCTCTCCACGTGGTTCAACAAATCCACTTCCAATCAATCAAAACTCTTAGAAATCACATCACCAAGGTCCAATCCTCTCAGAGACATCTCCAAAGATCTTCAAAAACCTTCTACAAAAAACCCTAACACCGACCACCATGTGACAACCTCCTAGCTATATGCAAGTTAGATTGCATTCTACCACCTCGCATGAACAACTAGGGCATGATTTCACAAGTTCAATGTCACAGATTTGCAACTCAGATTGCACACAATCTCTTCACCAACAAGATCAAATTCCCAAGATCAGGCTTGCTAGGTTAACCTTCAAGATCAACTCTCATCTCCAACAAGAACAAAAAATTTCTCTGATACCACCTAATGTAGTGAAGGATGGAGGATCCAATTAAGGACTATCCGACCTTGCAGCCAAACACCAACACAACAAAAATACACAACAAGAAACTAGATCTGAAAGAAACAAATATCTTTATTCATTAATTAACTGATTACATGTAATGTGTTAGGCTGTAAGGCCTTCCCAGTTACAGCCAAATATAATGCAAGAAAAAGTTCTACAAGATCACCAAGGATCCAACACACTTATCCCTAGCTAGCCCAGGTTTGCAACACAACTGGAAACTAGTAGGCACTCCAAGAAAGATTTAAACCTGTACTCGAACTTCCAAGCAATCTTTCTACTACCTAGGCTCACAAGCTATTATCTCTGCTTTCATAGATCCACACATCTGCTACTTCCTGCTTCCCAAAAAACTACCCAAACATCTACTTAAATACTAAACCCTAGCCACAAGTCAGCTTTACAAACAATTAAATCCCAAAATCCAATTGGCTTCCAAATATACAAATATTAAATGCCAAACATCAATCAGCTTACAATTAACTTCACAAGTAATTAATTCACCAAGTCGGCCTCTAGATCCACATAGGATAATACAACACACTAGATCTAGGTCCCCACACATCCAACGGTCAATCCATAACTCGAGGAACACGGCCCAGATTAAATGCATCAGTCAGCCAAGCCAAATCTCTAATAACAACCATTGATAAGCCAAACTATCGAGCGTTAGGAAGTACACTAAGCATCCACACCAATTGAGCTCTCCAAGAATTACCGAGCACCAATATCGACCAAGCACCATAGACATTACCAAGCACTAGAAGTTCCAAGTCTCCTTCAATGATCGAGCTCCCTTCAGCGACTGAGTCCTCCAGTGACCGATCCACTTCAACGACCAAGCAATAGGCATAAACACAGAGACCTCATTGGTAATCGAACACCGAGAAACAAACCACCAAGTCACCGAGTGACCGTCATCAACCAAGATCCACCAGAACTTCCACATAAGAATCACTACCAAGACTGAGAAACTCCACTCTTCTGCCGAAATCACCAGCCAAGTAACAGAACTCCACCAGATAGTTATCGAGACTACCAGAATCTTTAGTCACCGAGTGATAAGAGAGGATGCCACTGCATAGAATAAAAAAGACAAAATTGTAGAGATGGAATAGTAACTAATAGAATTGAAGAAATCTAAAGGAAATGGTGTAGATTAGTATCAAGAATTGAATGATTCAAAGGAAAGGATAGAAGACCTTGAGAATAAACTAGATGAATCTTAGGATTAGATAATACTAAGAGGGGTGTGAACCAGTATTGCAACACTTTTATACTTTCTAAACCAATTCAAACTTAACCATGCAATAACTAAAATAAGAAGAGAATAGACATAAACTAAATAAGTCATAACACCATGATTCATTCTTGAGGAAACCCTAGCCAAGGGAAAACCCTGGTGGGGATAATACTCACAAATTATGCACTAGGAGCATATTGTCCCTATTAGAAGACCTTACACTATTAGGAGAAGAATATTACAATAATACATGCCCTTGTTAGAGGACTGACCCTATAAAGAGTGTACAACCTTGTTAGGGGTGAATAAAAAATAGAGCTCACTAAGTTCATGCAAGGGAATCATTGTCTAGTATTACAAAATGATTTTACAAGAATAAAAGTGAACTATAATAGCATCTTCTATGCCAAATTAGTTCCAGTTGAAATTCTCAACAATAATCATAGAATCTCCACTTAATCAGTCATCACATTTCATCACAATATTCTTCATCACTATTCACAACTCAAAACCTTTCTATATATATATACCTGATCAATTTAATTTCCATTTCGTCTAAGTAATTATTCACAAAATCTGTCTTTAAACTTCATTCACAACAAAAGGATATCATGTGGCTATTAGGTCAGAAGTTTCCAATTCCATGTAAACATCTAACACCTATGAGCTATTATGTATGCTTCATATTATGACATAGGTTGTAAAGGGAAAAGTTTAGGTAACAATGTGCTTAGGAGAAAGATCCATACCCTTGCATGAGTCTAGGCTCATGAATAGATTTTAAACTATCTAAATAGTGGAACAAAAATGAAATTAAAGTTTTTTGGGTGTAATATGCTTTATAATCTTATATTCCTCTATCACATTATTTTATTATATATTTAAATCCTACATTTTTTGAATAAATACTCTTTTATCAAAATTGTAATAAAATGATAGTTTCAATTTCTTTAATCATTAAGATTTTTCTTTAAACTTTTAAATTGAAAATTATGATCTTACCATAGAAATTAATATTAAAATCTGATAAAAATGTTATCCATCCATATAAAATTTGTTTAGTCAATAATTATGTCATTTAACATTTAATCCAAACATATCACCTCTTCTAGTGCCAATTTCTATGATATTTATTAACTCAAACTGTGAACCGATGTCCACTGGTATTTGACCTAAAAAGCATTGTTGAGTATGATTGATACGTTATATGTGAGATGGATTTTAACTTTCATGGTGTGATACTCTAAATCATGAAAGGAGTCGATGTCAACATGAAATTGGTTTAAGTACGCAACAAGATTTGCAGATATGATACAAAATCAAAGAAATAGAATTGTATTGAGAATTTTTTTGTGTTCATTGCTGCATTTTTTCTAAATCAGAGTAATGATGGATGGAGGAATATGATTCAAAGTATAGATTAAAAAAATGATTACATGATGAAATTCAGTCATTATCAAAGTATTCATGATCGTGATATTATTTAAATCAACTTAATTGATGAGATACGACTTTTGTATCCCTATTTTTAATAATATATGTAAAACTATTTTCTAATGAATAATAATATAGAACGTATTCATAAAAAAAAATGCATGTCCTTCGAAGATCCAAAAAATCTCTTAGACTCGCAACTTCTCTGACCAAAGCAAAAATATATCTTATACCATTAAATCATGAATTTGTTTGAAGTTAGATATGTTGCTTCGTATAATTGGAAGACCATTTTGGCAGTTGAACAACTTGACCTAAAAAGTAGAATGTGGCAAAGACCTTTATTCTACATTGTATCATCTTAAAATGGAAGCACTTCCATGTTAAGAGTGTTTAGCCCTCTGAGTAGGTGGTTTGGGGTCATGTTAAGCACCTTGATCGGATCTTTGCATGTATTTGGCTTTCACCCCGCTTTCCACTTCTTCTCCGTGCTTGATTTCTCCATTCTAGTTGAAATTACGGTTAAGGTCTTAAAGACTTTCCTAATTTTCCTATTCCATGGCTCTATTCTTCTAGGTAGGGTTCAGAAATGAGACCTCCTAGTTCTTCATCATATCAATCAGGGGATTTTCTGTCTGTTCCAGACACTGGGTCCTGTTCTGACATCAAATCCTTCATCTCTAGCATCTCCTGGAACCTCTGCTACAGAACCTGGCAAAGTTAGGGTTTGAGGTCAAAGTCAACCTTGACCCTAACTAGGTCAGGGTCGACCTCAACCTTGACCTCTTCCCACCAGAATTTCAAATTTTCAACTGTCGGCAATTTGGCTTTCGGGATATTTATTTCTCTGCCTCCGGGTCAGCTATTTCGGGCTCCGAAATGGTAAATCCTTTAATTATATTTAATCAAGGTATATTTTCTAAAGGTGAGGACCTAATTGGGATTTAATTCTCCAAGGTGGCCCATCTAGAAGAGTGTTCCCTAGATCACTATAAAAGGAGGCCTTGCTCTTTCATTTTGATATCAAGTTTTCTCAATCAAGTTTTCACATCACATCTCAAGTTTTCATGCCCAAGCATCCAAGTGTTCAAGCATTCAAGTGTTCAAGCATTCATCCTCAAGGAGATCCATTGTTAGCTATTGAAGGATTCAATCTCTTTAGAGCCCCCTTGAAGATCCATCCTTCTCCATCCATTCAAGCCTTTTCATATGCAAAGATCAAATCAAGATTGGTGTTGAAGATCAAAATACCATTGATTAGAGACATCTTGCCATCCATTGAAGCATTCTTACTTGTGGATTTGAGGATTTGAATCCTCTTCAAGGACTTCAAAATAGGCAAGGTAATTTGTTTCAATTACTTTATTTATGCACTATACATTTGAATTCAATTTCAAGGTTAATTCCTAAATTGGGGATTGACTAAGGCAAACCCCCATACAACCAAAAACCCCCATTTTCTTGTAGGTATATGTGTGAAATCTTGGATTTGAGAGCGAATTTGGATACCCTTTTCAGCAATCTTTCAGGATCTGTGAATAGAATCAGAATTGCACTTCAAATAAAAATGTGGTCTTTCACCTTTTAAAAGGTCAAAGTCAACCTATGTGAATTTGGAGAAAAGATTTCTTGGTTTTCTTCGCCTCGACATTTCTAGTCCATAATGGCTAACAGAATTTTTAGAAAGTTCATACAGAAGCCAAAATTTAGCATTTTCCAGATCTTCCCTAATTCAAGGTTAGTACATGCACTTCAATTATTTCAATATCAAACATAATACATTCTACATAGGAGAAACATTAGATTTATTCTTTCTTCCATATTTTCCATCAAATTGATCCAATTCTACATTAGCCTCTTAGGTTGATTGAATTGGATCTCCTTGGTGGGAATTTGGGTTTGAGAATAGATCCCTTTTTTCCCCTAAACATTTTAGATAAGGTTGAATCCATTTTAACCTTATATATTTTGGCGAACCTGACATACTTACTCTCTTTCTTTTTTTGGAATTGGATGCCCTATTGTGGTAGATTCCTCTTTATATTGTCTTGTTAGTATTAGATTTTTCCTTTGTGGTAGATCTTGCATGCTAACTAGATTTAATATTCATATTTTATGTTTTCTTAGTTTAGTTCATTTACATTATATTGGTTTATGAGCTTTACTACCACTAGTCCTACTTATAATATTCTGGTTAGATGATGTCATAGACTCATGGGTGCCTTTGATCCTAAATCTTCTTCTCCTTTCCTTAGGAACCCTGATGATAACTTTCTTCTTCATGATTCTAATCCTCCTATGGAGCAAAACTCTTTTCACTTATCTCATGATGAGGATGATGCTTTAAGGGTTCCTCCTAAACAAATTGAAAAACTTTCCACTGAACTTGATAAAATGGGTAATTGGCTCCTTCAAGAAAACCATAATCAAGATTCTATTCAAGCTATAGAGGCCCTTAAGAAACTTCTCTATGATAGTGATCAAGGTGTTAATCTCTTGCATGGTATTACTCACCTTGTGCATTCAAATGTTAAACCTTTAGCTCAACAAGCTCAAGATTTAGGGTTAACTCCTCCTATCACTAGTGTTGAACCTCCTTCTAATCCTTTACCTAGTATTCCTATCTATACTCCTTCTTTGGTGATTGTGACAGTTCCCTCTATTCCTATGAGTGTTCTTCCTGTGTCCCTTCCTACATCACAACCTTCATATCATAATGTTCCTTTTACTTATTCCAATCCACTTCCAACTGTAGTTCCTAGTATTCATCCAGTTGTGTCTCCTATTCCTATAGCTTCTTACACTTTACCAAGTCTATCTAATGTTGCTACTCCTCCTCTTTCCTCTAATGATCCAACCATCATTAGTTTGGCTCAGACTTTGTCATCCTTACAACAACAACTTGCTTCCTTATCTCAAAACAAGTTTAGTATTCCTACATGTGACATGGGAAGTCCTTTTTCCTTGGATATTATTCGAACTCCTATTCCTTAACAATTCGATATGCCTCATCTTGAGAATTATAATGGAAAAGGAGATCATCTTCATCATGTTAAAACATTCCAAAATCCTTTGTAGTGACTATGCTCATGATCATAGGATTTTAGCCAAGCTATTTTCTCTAACATTCCATGACAAGACCTTACAATGGTATTTTTCTTTGCCTCCTTATTCTATTGATTCCTTTCCCAAACTTGCTAATGCCTTTATTCAATAATTTCAAAATAATATTGGCCCACAAGTGTCTTTGACAAATTTAATGCATTGTAAACAAGGTGTTAAAGAAAAGTTGACTGAATTTATTGGTAGATTTAAGCATTTGCATGCTCAGATTTCCTATCCTGTTCCTGATATTGATATTCAACATATGTTTATTTCAAATTTGCAAAAGGATATTAGAGATAAGATTCTGCTTACTGAATTTACCTCTTTTCAACAAATTTGTGAAACGCTTCATCATTATCAATTACAAGTGAGTCAATTTGAGAGAAACACTCCAATGGCTCTTGTTCCAATTGATAAGAGTGATGCTTCTCCTAATCCAAACAAGTTTAAAAAATTCTACAACTATGTCAAGATAAACAAACAAGCGAATGCAATTGCTGATCAAGTTTCTGTTGCATCTCACAATGCCGCTACTGCATCCACTACTTTTTGACTAAATCATATGTTTACACCTATTCTAGAATCTTTACATACTATTATGAATAGGTTGTTAGCTACTAACATGATTACTTTACCTCCTATTTGACCTATTTTACCTATTACAATGGCCTCTAAATCTTTTGATCAAAATTCTTTTTGTCAATATCATCATCAAAATGGTCATGATATTGAGAAATGTTTTTCTTTAAAACATAAGGTCCAAGATCTCATTGATGCTAAGGCTTTATCTGTTGATAATTTAGATAGTAGTGGGAATCAATCTGTCTCTCCTCCTAATCAGAACCTTCAAATCTATACAAACCCTTTACCTTCACATGATACTAATACTATTACTCAACCATCTGCTATAGAAATTGTCTATGATTCAAAGATGGATGATCTTAATCATGTTGTTAATCAAGTGGAGCATGTTCGTCACTCTATATCTCCACCTCAACCTCAACCTCAACTTCAACCTCAAACTCAACTTCAACCTCAAACTCAACTTAAAGATCAATTTAACACCAAACCTAAACCTAAAGTGAAACCTCAACCTAAACCTCAACAAAAATTTAAGAATAAAAGACCTTGGGAACTTTTGATTACATTTGATGACTCTAAGATTATTAAGGCTCCTGATGGTCCCCTTTACATTGCTGCTAGGGTTTCTCAGATACCTACTCGTGGTTGTCTTGTTGATCCTACCTCCTTAGTCAATGTTATCACTGAATAAAATCTTTTTATGAAAAGCTTACAACGTGACTTCTATGATACATTGGATGTGTGGATTCAAACTTGTAATGGTTTTCTTTATCCCTCATTTGGTTCTATTACTTTATCGGTTGAACTTTTTGGAAAAATTGTGAACACTACCTTTGTTGTGGTTCCTACTTCTGATCAATTTCAAGTTAAGTGAGGTTTTCCTTGGTTTACTACCATGCATGTTGTTGCTTCCCCTATCCATAAGTCTCTTAAGTTCATTCATGATGGTGAAGTGAAGATGATTAATCATAGTTTATATCAACCTTCCAGGCCTAGAGATTGTGTTTCTCTTGATTTCTTTTGGCCTTCATTACCTAATTCATGTCCTCCTCACCCTGATAATCTTTTTCAATCATATCAAGCTTACAAGCATCGTAAGATTCTTCAATTAAGCATACCTCCTATGGATCTTTATCATGGTCTTTTACCTACACCTTTGATACCTCCTTTAACTATGCCTTCTAGTTCTATTAATCAAGTTCCTCCTACCAAACCTATCAAAGATCCTATGATTGTTTCTCCTATGGTTGATAATCCTATTGATCTTCCTAAAGAACTTGTGAAGGATCCTGTGATTGTTCCTCCTAGTTCTCAACCTATTTCAAATAAATCAAAACGTAACCGATCTGCTAATGAAAGTCATAAAAAGCATCATGCTCATGCTAAAGCTAAAAGATCTCTACTTTCTGCGGATATAACTATACATAATGTATTAGAAGATGTTGTTACTAATAATGATGTTCACATGCATGATTATGATCATTCTATTCATATCTTAGATCCTATTTTGATTAATTTAGATGAATAAGATACTCTTGATGATGCTAATGATCTTAATGATGAATATGAGACTATTGACATTGACATTGATTTGCCAAATATGCTTTCATCTCAATTAACTCTTACACCTAGTGTCAAACATAGTGATTCTCAAGAAGATTCTTGTTTGGAATTGGCTATCATTCCTATTGCATTGGATATAGTCCCTCTTGCGAGTTACCCACTTTCTCTAAATGATATACAACAAGATGGGGAGGGTAGGTGGCATGCTTGATTGGCTTGTCCTTCATGGTAGCTTTGTTGTGTGTTTTTCTGGTGTGTTGTGCTTCTCCTGTAATGTGTTTGCTAAATGTTGTTAAGGTTCTTTTATACGATTCTTATTACTCGGTGCAAGATGATGAAATAATTGAAACTGTTGTTCCATTCTTCTATATGTATCTCTATTCTTCCATATGTTGTTCAATGTTATGTTGTAAATGTGCTATTGTTCATAAATGTTTCCTTGTGTAATCTACTTGGATTTGAGATATGGTAGCACTAATTCTTTTTGGTCTCCATGTCATGGTCTAAAAGGATTCTTCTTCGTATATCTTACATAATCTTTCCTCCTTTGTGATTGTAGTTCTACTTTCTTTGGGGAATGATGTCAATTCATTTGCAATAATATCATATATATATTATCTTATGATCATACTGACCCCATGGAAGGTAGACCCCTTTCGTGTTGTCTATATGTTTCTATGATATTTCCCTTGATTTGTCTTCGTCTGGGGGCATCTCAACATGGAAACGTAATCAGTGGATTTATTTATGTTTCCGTTAAAGTCATTGCTCTTGTTAAGTGTTAGCAATTACTTTAACATGGGGCCATATGCTATGCTCACTTATTGCACACACGCACACTATGCTAGATCTTCTAAAGGTAATGCACATAAGTTGCTAAATCCTAAGGAAGATATGCACTCTGAATTTATTTTTTAAAACATTTTTCCTTTCTTTTTGGATTAAGAACTAATCCTTAAAGTATGGATTTATATTAGGATCTCTTGATGCCTCCAGTTTCAAACACACATATATTTTGATCCCTTAAGGTCAGAGATGTCCTTAAGATTGGATCCCCTTTTTTATTTTATTCTTATGGAATAGAGTATTCCTAGGAATAAATCTTTGATGGGTTGACTAGTGAGTAGCCACATTCACTAGGTGGTTCGATTCCATCTTTCCTGTTGCACCATTTTTTCTGTGTGGTTCACAATGGGACATAAGTTCTCATTGGGTGAGGTAATCACACCTTTCTCTCTATAGAGATGTTTCTCTTATTGTGATCTAGGAGTTGATGAAGACTTGATTCCCTAGGGGCTTGGGATTTCTCTTTGTCCCTTAGATTACGATAAGATTATCTTGTTATTTTTATCTCCTTTACCAAGAGTTTGCATCGAGTCCATACTCTTGCTAAAGTGGGGGCTTAATGTATCATCTTAAAATGGAAGCATTTCCATGTTAAGAGTGTTTAGCCCTCTGATTAGGTGGTTTGGGGTCATGTTAAGTGCCTTGATCAGATCTTTGCATGTATTTGGCTTTCTCCCTACTTTCCACTTCTTCTCTGTGCTTGATTTCTCCATTCTAGGTGAAATTAGGGTTAAGGTCTTAAAGAATTTCATGATTTTCCTATTCCATGGCTCTATTTTTCTAGGTAGGGTTCAGAAATGAGACCTCCCATTTCTTCATCATATCAATTAGGGGATTTTCTATCTATTCTAGACACTAGGTCCTATTCTGACATCAAATCTTGCATCTCTGGCATCTCTTGGAACCTTTGCTATAGAACCTAGAAAAGTTAGGGTCTGAGGTCAAAGTCGACCTTGACCCTGACCAGGTTAGGGTTGACCTTGACCTTGACCTCTTCCCACTAGAATTTCAAATTTTCAATTATTGGTAGTTTGGCTTTTGGGATATTTATTTCTATGCCTTCGGGTCGGCTGTTTCGGGCTCCGAAATAGTAAATCCTTTAATTGTATTTAATCAAGGTATATTTTCTAAAGCTGAGGACCTAATTGGGATTTAATTCTCCAAGGTGGCCCATCTAGAGGAGTGTACCCTAGATCACTATAAAAGGAGGCCTTCCTCTCTCATTTTGATATCAAGTTTTCTCAATCAAGTTTTCATGCCCAAGCATCCAAGTGTTCAAGCATCCAAGTGTTCAAGAATTCAAGTGTTCAAGCATTCATCCTCAAGGAGATCCATTGTTAGCTATTGAAGGATTCAATCTCTTTGGAGCCCCCTTGAAGATCCATCCTTCTCCATCCATCCTTTTCATATGCAAAGATCAAATCAAGATTAGTGTTGAAGATCAAAATACCATTGATTAGAGACATCTTCCCATCCATTGAAGCATTCTTACTTGTGGATTTGAGGATTTGAATCCTCTTCAAGGACTTCAACATAAGCAAGGTGATTTGTTTCATTTAATTTGTTTATGCACTATACATTTCAATTCACTTTCAAGGTTAATTCCTAAATTGGGGTTTGACTAAGGAAAACCCACCATACAACCAAAAACCCCCATTTTCATGTAGGTACAGGTGTGAAATCTCAGATCTCAGAGAGAATTCAGATACCCGTTTTGGCAATCTTTTAGGATCTGCGAACAGATTTAGAATCAGACTTCAAATAAATAATGTGGTCTTTGACTTTTTAAAAGGTCAAAGTCGACCTGTGTGAATTTGGAGAAAAGATTTCTGGGTTTTGTCCGCCTCAACATTTCGAGTCCAAAATAGGTGATGAAATCTTTAGAAAGTTCATACAGAAGCCAGAATTGAGCATTTTCTAGATCTACCCTAATTCAAGGTTACTACATGCACTTTAGTTATTTCAATATCAAACATAATACATTCTACCTAGGGGAAACATTAGATTTGTTCTTTCTTCCATATTTTCCATCAAATTGATCCAATTTTGCATTAGCCTCTTAGGTTGATTGAATTGGATCTCCTTGGTGGGAATTTGGGTTTGAGAATAGATCCCTTTCCCCCCTAAACATTTTTAATAAGGTTGAATCCATTTTAACTTTATATATACACAACCATAATTTAAACCAGCAATGGCTACGCTTCGTTTTGAGGTGATAGCAGACTCCTACAATGACATTCATACTTTCTTTGATCAAATTCACTACTCAAATTGATAACAAAGAACATTGAAATTTAAAATGATCAAGCTCATTGAAATCTGAGTAGGTTGAGCTTCCCAAAATGACATTAAATCTTTTATAAAATTGTTTTTGAATAGATTTGGGAAGAGTTCTATATGAATGTTTGTAGTGACTTATTTTAGTAATCTTTAAATAAAGGAGTCAATATATATGTTCTCCATTCATGTCAGGTTAAATCTAGATGAGTTTTTGTTTTCCAACAACTTTGTTATTGTATATTACTATTGATTTAACTTAAACTAAATGCTTAAATTATTTCAAATATCATATCTATAATTTAATATAAAAATAATTATCACTTTATTACTTAGAGTGTGTATTAACAAGATGAAATAACATAACTCATTAGCTGCAAATAACAAAAGTCCTAAATTATGAGAGCACAATAAATAGAGTGTAAAATGGATTTTTTTTATTAGTAATGTATTTATTTATTTAGTTTTAGAAAATTACAAATTAATAGTAGATTATGTAGTGTAGATCTCTTTAGATTGTAGATCATTCTTTTAAGTGTGACTAGAAAACTAGGAGACAATCTTATAAATGACTCATTTATTTATATAGGTTTAACATTTTATAGCTTATTTTGTAAAAGAAAAATTTAATATTAATGATTATATTTGATTATTGGAGCATGAAGGAGGAGAGTTGTCATTATCAATTTGATATTTGTATTATTAATTGAAGTATTTCAATATGATTATTTTGTAGACTTTCACTATTTCAAAATAATTGATGTTGATTTTATTGGTAGAGGTTTGATGTGGGGGTTTGAAGAGGCCCCTCCCCTTATAAAAATGCAACAACAAAATTACTTTGCTATAGCCATACTATAAAAAGATAGAAAAAATAGTTTTTTAAAAATGTAACAAATAGTCTAGAGAATCATAAGGGAAAAACTACAACATTAAGGAAAGTGTAACTTAATTAGAGAAATGGTTGAATCACATTCTCCTATGAATATTTGAGTTACATTTGTTTGTGATCGTAGTGGTATCCGTCTCTAGTCTTTTGTTAGAATTAAGGTACCATCTATCTTGTAAATCTTATGTCGTATTGCATGGTTTCAACATCCTTGGAAAGTGTCCTAAGACAATTAGGAAAATAATTTGTAGTTTATTTATTCTCAATATTGTTTTTAATACATTGATGTGGGGTGATGGGTTCCACTAGCAACAATAATGTTAGGTTATGATAATAATTATTCAATATTGTTTTCCCACATGTGTACACCTACAATTCAATAATTCATAACATTTAATTAGAACAAACAAATAAACTTTTGGATTCTCCGAGTAGGTTCTTGGAAGATGTAACATGCATCTCTTGGTATTCCATCTTTTATTAAATTTAATGTAATGTTTATCCTTCTTGTTTGGGTTCCCGAGTTGGAGGGAAAGTATTAGAGCCAAAATGTGTCATTTTGAATTCTCAAGAAATAACGCTGAGGTTAGAGATGTTTGGAATGAGGAGTATTTTTTGGATTCATCATTTGGTTTTTGTGGAGTTCTTTTTATTCTATACAAATTGATGTTTGAATGTAGAAAAAATAATGATTAGTTGAACTTAGATTTACTCTATAGGAACAAGGAAAGGTGGAGGCATAAGGAGGTTGTGTTAGAAATATTAGTATGAATGTTAATGAATATTGTTAGTAGAGAAGATTGGATGTATTTTAGAGATGATTGAGTTATTATATGTTACATTCATGACTAGGTTTTTCATTGACGTCAACATATATGCTCTCTGGATAGAGTTAACAGAGTTACATACACTGATTTGTTTAAGGCAAGGTTTTATACCGATGAATTAATTTTTGTGAGGATTTATTAGAATACGAGAACATGTTTTGATGATGTGACCTTACACATGTAGAAAATGTTATGAAGATATGTTCAAGTTATGTGAGGTTTACTAAAGACTATTCATGGTGAGAGTTTCCAGGAATTGGTGATAGTTATTCAAGATTTATTGTTTCTATGAGGTTAAAGCTAGTTCAACAAGGTTGGTATGTTGTTGAATACATGTTCACAATGCTTGGATACATGTTCACGATGATGTGAAGCGTGTTACTTCTTTGGGAGCCGACTACAGATTACTATTCTTATGGAGGTGTTTAGATGTAATGTGACTTATATTGTAAAAATAATTATTGATGTCTTATATTATTAATCATAAATTAATAAAGCATTTTGGTCAACTCAATAATCATTAGGACTTGGTATAAAGGAAATGAATTTTATTTGGATGTTGTATGAAAATTAGATGTCTAATAACTAGAGATGATAAATTAACTATTGAAAGCCAATAAATCAATCTAATGCAACACAATGAAGAATACAAAGTAACTATAAAATGATGAAACTAAATCAATTACATTCACCTACCATGCAACTTGTCTCCATTGTCCTCCTAGCCTTGATTTCTTGTAGAAGTTGAGCTCTCAGATTTCCAAATGAAGCCTTCTCCCAAGATGCTACCAAAGTGTGGAGATTTTATGAAATGAGTGCACAATAGCTTATGCAATCTAATGGATGGAATGAAAATGAAATGATGATAATATGGATTTATTTCTCTTAGAATGCTTGGATGCTTGATTGCTTGAATGCCTATTACAAAAATACCTATTAGCTCACAAAGGGGAAATGAGGCTCCCTTTATAGATTTTTGGAGTATCTAGGCCTAGGTGGCACAATCCTATGATTGAGAATGAAGGGTGGAAGATTCTAGGGCTAGGATTGAATTGGTTGAAGGAGTTGAGAGAAAGGGGGATGTAGTTAGAATGTGAGAGGGAGAATAGGGATGATGTTCCTCTCACATTGACATGGAGGAGAACAAGGTGGAAGGGAAAGAAACATGTCAAGTGTCTCTCAAAGACTCAAGAGAGAAAGAGGGAGAGACCTTTTCCTCATGAGGAATCTTTGTACAAGTGTCCCATGAGTCACCTTTGACCCTTAGAGGTGGCTTGAGAAGCCTCTTAGGAATAGGGCATGTCTCTTGACTTGGTTGCTGAGAGGACATGTGGTTATGAGACTAAGTCCTATGAGGCGACATAGCCCTTAAGAATAGGACATGTGTGGGTGAGGATAATTACAAATAATTATTTATTTTAGCCAATGTGATGTGTTAGGTGACTAGGTAGGTGAGGTGGACTAGGGAAATTAGTCATATTTAGGTGATTGTGTATTTAATTAAATCACTTTAATAAGACTAAATAGAAGACTTAGGATAGAGGAATAGACCATAGTGAATTTACTAAATAAATTGAATAGTTTATTTAATAAATAGAGGAATAAATATTAATTAAATAATAAATATTTAATTAATTTATCAAGTCAATATTAATTAAATAATAAATATTTAATTAATTAATGAAGCCATCTTTAAGTGTATATAGATGTAAAAGGGTATCATGCGATCTTGAGATGTTATGAGAACTTTGAATGCAAAATATTTATGATCAGAGGAGAGGATGATTTTGTTCATATGTTGAGGACTTTAAAAGAACTGTATAGGAAAAGAGAGTTTATTTTTTATCCAATTCACCCTTGGGTGTGTTATCTTGAAGATTATTTAGTGAAGACAGTCTTGAAGCAATTTGGACAGTTGGTTTACTTGTATTCGTTGTGTTTCTCAATAACTCCTCACAGGGTTGGGATCTTTTAGTAGGGATCCAAAGTATCCTCATAGGGACTCATATGTACTATTTAATTTTATTTTAAAAGAATTCTAACATGGTCTATCCTTTCACAAGGAACTTTTATATTAGCACATCATCTTTTTATAAAGTATGTGAGAATAATTGAATCATCCCCCTCTCGGCTATTCATCTTTTTCAACAGGTGACTATGGAGGATTTTTTGTTCCTACTAGTGGCATATCCCTCTTTTTGATTACAATGGTGGCCTAATTATAAATCACTATTACTCACATATAGCTATGGTAGGCTTAAAGTATATTGTTTCTTAAATTATATGTCATATTACATTGCTCCAACATCCTTGGAAATATGTCATAGGTCAAAAAATGACATGATCTAAATGGTTACATTTTGGAAAATATTTTTAGAATTCCACACCCTAGATATCAATAATAATCACTCCTTTAAGGCATTATATGGTCATGAAGTAATATCAATCAAATATTTTATTCTTAAAAAAAAGTAATGTCCTTGGAGCAAGAGACTTGGTTTAATGAAGTCTGGATATTTTAAGCACACTCATATAAAACTCACAACATGTAGAGAATAAAATATAGATATATGCCAACTATTGTAGATTTGAATTAATTTGAAGTTGGAGACTTAATTTTTCTATTGTTGAAAATTTATAAATGATCCTCCCTAAAGGGCATCGGTGGAGAGAACTCAAGCTAATTTTCTATGGACCTTATAAAATTATAAGAAGGATTAGATAAGTTTCTTATGAATTGGAGTTAGCAAAAAATAATAAAATCCATAATTTATTTCATTCACCTCATCTAAAAAAGGTGCTTGGTCCAAAAAATTAAACTAGGTCTAGAATTATGCCCACTTGATGACAAGGGACAAATAATTTTGGAACTTGAGTCCATCATTGACACGAGAGAAAATAAATTAAGGAATCTTAAATGGAATAATTTTCTTACAAAGGACATCACTTAAAAAGGGTATTTTTTTTAATCATCCTAATTTAAAATTTCCTATGGACAATAAATCTCAGTAAGAGACTAGTTTGTTATGGCTTTTCCAAGTTAAGGAGGTCATAACTTTATGAAAATCAAGATTACAACCTTTAAGATAGGAATTAAAAAAAATGAATTATGTCTATAAAAAATGACTGATTTTTCTTAACAAAATAATACCATGTAATAGGAATTCCAAAATAGATTATAGTTAAAATAAAACAAATAACATCAACGTAGTGATTAACTATGAAAGGTTGCAACTCTTGCAAGGGACATTTTTTGTGAAGAGTTGTGACTCCCTCAAAACAGAAGGTGTAAAATGGAGACAATTTCATTTGGGAAGGACATTCATTCAAAAATTATTCATGTATTGAATTATCAAAACATCAAGAAATATGAATGAACAAAGCTAAATCAAGAAATCAACAATAACAAAAAAAAATATATCAACAAATCAATTTTAAATATGTCGAAATGTCTCACAAATAGGAAGTCCCATGAGATCCCTTCCAAGAACACAAGAGGATAATGATGTGAACCCTTATTACTATTGGAAAGTTGTCTATACTGAAGTATATGACTAGATATAGTGTTGTCACTATGGAAACAAAGTGATATAGTAGTTTGGAGTCAGCATACTTAGTGTAAAGATTAGAACTCAGTTAAGTGTTGAAGACTGGACAGTATACAAAGTTCCAATAGCTCAGAGCATTAGTGCACATGTGTATAGATGAATTAAGATATGCACCCTGGAAGTTAAGTGTGTTAGACTTTACTTATGCTTATTTTGTGAGTGGATAAGTAGATATGCAAAGATGTGAAAGTTATAGTCAGTTGACGTTGCACAGCCAATGTGTGCCAGTAGAGAACATAGCATGGAGCTGACAGTTAGCATTTTGGTTTGTGATTATAATTTAATATTGTAAAGGCTATGCACCCATTTTATTTAGGTTGCTAACTTATGTACATGTATAATTGTAAGCACGCTTAATCCAATTCATTTGGAAGCATTGTTTGTAATTAGTTATAGGGCCGACCTAATTGTTTTGTTTGTATATGCAGATAAAAAGAAGTTGTGCCCATTGTATTCGGTATGGAAGCTATAATAGAGTTGTGATAAGTAGAGAAGAGGTATGTGAAGTCAACATAAGGTTTATTAGAGCTTTGATAGAGGTCAAAGCATCAGTGCACCAAAGGAATTGATCTAACAAGCAATGTCACAGTGAATAGTTCACCTGCAAATATAGTGTATATCTAAAATCAGAAGGCTGTGGCCTTCACCATTTGACCAGTGAGCTCTAGGATAGTGAGTCCACTCCCCTAATAGGGATCATTGTAAAAGACTCCTAATAGGGTCCGACCCTTAACAAGGTCTATTGTACTAAAAGCATTGGAAAGCTACTCCTAACAGGGTAAAGGATCTTCTAACAAGGATCACAAAACACTAGTGTAGATTATTAGCGGGTATCAAGTCCCACCAAGATTTTTACCTATTTGGGTTTCCCCATAACCATATTGGTGTCATGTGTTGATTCCATGTTTTATGTTTATGTGAATGTTTAATTTAGCTCTTAAGAATTTATGTTCAACATAAAGATTAAAGTAAAAAGTTAAAATATAGTGAACATTGATTCACCTCCCCTTCCCCCCTCTTAGTGTTCCCATTCCTAACAATTAGTATCAGAGCTCTGGTCCTCAGTAAAGAAGTTTAACCACTTGAGGAGATCATGGACAAAGCAGATATGAAACATCTGAAGAAAAATCTTGAAGCATCTCTTGAAGACCTGGACAATTCAGAAAGAGAAATTAAAGAACTAAAAGAAAAAGTCAAGAAGTTGATTGAAGAAGATGCATCCTTATTAAGTCAGCTTGAAGAATTTGATGACAAACTAATGAATAATCAAGATGTCTAGAATGAAAAAGTAAAGGAGAACCTTCAAATCAATGAAGAACTAAGGGAAGCTAATTTGGAAATCTTAGAGCTAAGGAATATCAAAGAAAGCTTGGAATTTGAATTGAAGAAGTCAAAGGATCATATTGAAAAATTACACACCAGTGCTAAGTTAGTAGAATCACAGTTGTATGCAAGAATAATCAAAGGAGACACTAGCTGCATTGAATACAATGAAGCACAAAATCAGATTGACAATATGCAAGAAAGAAAGGATTCACAAAAGAACTCTACTGATGATGAGAAGATTGAAGATAAAACCAAAGACAATGGTGGTCCTCCTAGGAATGAGTGCAAGAAAGTATAAAACACTTATTTTTCTTGTAACAAGCATGGACACATTGCAAGAAACTTTACAGAGGTAAAACTTTTTAATGGCTACTATTATTCATGCAATAGATTTGGTCATAGAGCTATGAATTGCAAGACTAGTAAGAAGAACAAGATTCAGCAAGATCAAAGAAATCAAAATCAGACAAAAGTTAGAAGTTCTCAGAATGTTACATGTCAGATATGTAACTATAATGGTCACTCAACCAAAACATGTAGAATGGTGACTCATGTCAATGCGTCAAGGAATAATAGACCTCTAGTAATTTTTCACTCTTGTAACAAGGATGGACATATCTCAAGGTTCTGTAGATCAAGGACGCAAGGTCGGGAAAGGTCTAAAAAGGCCGAATAACTAGTTTTGGGTCTTGAAGTAGAAGTAAAGTTTGTGAAAGCCTCAAAGGATGCGAGCTTGATTTGGTTAGAAGAAAAGAAAGAAAAATCTAAAGAGAGTGTATTGGATGCATCCCTAGTGGACACACCCTCTACATCTGCATGAATGGCCCTTAGGGTCATAGGGTGAGCTAATTTACCTCTAGACCCCTGCGGGGTTGGTATACTCATCCTCAGAGTATGCACCTTTGGACATAAGCTTTTGGAGTGTATAGAAACCTTCGTGCAAGAGTGCACATGCTGATTGTTAGTGAAGCTCAAGTTTGAAATGTTGAAGTGACATCCTAGTTTATGCGACGTCCATTAATGGTAGATTTTTCACTTTAAAGTACGCAAAAGTCATTTGATTTCTCATTGCATTCAAATTCAGAGTGATAGGAGAGCAGAAAGAGCCTTGGAAGTTGTTGTAAAGTCTTGGAGATTGAATCTATCAGAGATTTGTTGTAGTTATCAATGCATTTGATTGGTTGCAATAACCCTAGCCCATTGCACCAATTCAGAAGCTATCAGATCATCTCTAAGTTTAGTTGGAAAGTGATTAACAAGTAAGTCATTGCCACTCCCATAGTTTTTGATGTTGTTGAAAAGAAGAGATACATTTTCAAGAGGCACCTGTTTAAATCAACCTTAGATGATTTAGAGGGAGCATTCTCCCACACACCGATGGGCATCATGCATGTAGAGGACATAAGGGCTTACATCTACTATAAGAAGGAACTTGTTGGACTAGATAGGTTAAGAGCACACATGGACACAATGTTGAAACTAGACAAAATGTTCATGGATGAATACACCAAATGGACTAGTCGCCCCATCGTTGAATATGCCATGACATATGAATTCTATGAGACAAAATGGATAAAGATCTTATTGAGAAGAATGCATGATGATTTGTTTTGGATTGGAGATGCTCCAGTTATAATTACAAATGACTTAATTCATGAGATGACATGCCTTTCTAGGATAGGCACCATCCTTCCAGTGGGTAAGGATGTCAGCAAAATGGTGGAGAAAACATGTAAATCCAGAAGTGATAGGTTGGCATGACTATTGAGCCTATAGATCAAGAAGACATCAAATTGATGTCAATGATACTAGGTTATAGATTTCATCACACCAGCAGGGTGAATAGTGTGTCTGCGGGCACTATTCTAGCAGCCATTCGTCTTGTGCAAGAAGATGGAGAGTTCAACTTATGTGAGATCTTGCATGCATAGTTGATAGACAACATCATAGCTATCAAGCATGATAAAACAAAGATATTCAGTTTTGGGTCCCTAATCATCTATATGTACCTTCATATAGTTGGTAAAGTGTCAGACTTGTATCTAGACAAGTCCATTACAACCATGCCATAGATATCAAACAAGGCATGCTCTAAGAGCACCTTAAGAGACTATGTAACCTTGGAATTGAAGACCTTCAGAGCAAGGATGTAGATGAGGTACAAGATTCCTGAGAATAATGTGGAGAAGTATAAAGACACAATATGCTTTATGGTGGAGCTAGACACTACATGTATGGAAGTCATTGAGCCTAGAACTAAGTGGATTCATCCACTTGGGTATGAGGTAGATGAACAAGTTCTTGAAGCCTATGAATAGGTATTGCTATTAGCCCCTAAATATGATAATGAACCTAGGTGGGTAACCTATGAAGAAAAGACTAGAGAAGTTGATGCTAAGCTGAACAATGCTGCAATAGAAAGCAAGGTTGCAAAGCTCACATCCAAAATATTGAGAATACATGGTGTCTCTCAAGTAGACCTTGATAAAGAAAGGGATGAAAATATTTCCTTAGGATTGAAAGGTGCAGTAGCAGAAGAAGAACATGAAGATCCAAAATTAAAGAAGATGAAAACTGATTTAGATGACAATCAGAAGGATAAAATTGACAATACTCCTTCTGCTCCCAAAGATACTCCTCCAGAGTATAAGCCTATGTTCAAGAAGAAGAAAGAAGCTAGCACCAGTCATCCATCCTCACGAGAACTAAGGAGAAATAAAAACATGCAAGCACCTCCTAAGGTAGGATTCCGACCTAGCCTTAAAGTTTTAAATGGAAGAATTGTTGATGAAGGAATAATTGATCAAGTAGAGAAGTAATTATGACACATACAATGAGATTGAAAAATTAGAAATACATAGTATGATTGTCAAACACATGATCAAGTTCAAAAAGACAGTCCTTGAGTTGAAAACCTCCATTCTAAATAAAGTATGGGATATATTAGAAAACCTAAAGAGACAAGAAAATGAGGAAGATCAAAGGATTAGAGAAAAAGTATTAGAAGACACTTTGTATGTATGTTCTAAAGAAAAAGAGGCACTAATATTTAATTTGGTGAAGCCACACCTAAGGACTAAGATGAGAACTCTTCACATCATGAACAAAGACTATGAGCTAATTACGAAGGAAACAAAAAAGGCTTTTGACAAGGTATTATTAGAACAATAGATAAAACCACCTACTGCACCAATCTCTCATGCACCCAATAAGGAAGATAAAGTGGAAAAGCCCACTAATGTACGAATGATAGGTCCTCAAGACTCAGCGCCCATAACAAAAACTCAAACAGAAGCAAACAAGTCTATGCCCATGATAGAAACACACAAAGACAACACTATTATCATAGATAATGTGGAAATACTCATGGCAGCTAGTGATAAGGATTTGGACAAGTTTGAGGAGTTATTTGTTATTACTAAGGAAGATGAAATCGTATGCAGCAATACACCTCCCACTCAACAAGAAGAAGTACCTATTGAAGATGTATCTAATAAGAAAGAGGAAGAAGAGGTAGAAAAGAAAGATGCAGTTACTTTTGTTGGATTGGTCAAGGTAAAACAAGAAGTGATGCACAACACTCCCATCACTCCCTCCTCATCATTGTTGTCAAGTTTGACACCCGACACAAGTAGTTTGGACTCTTGGAAAGAAGAAGACCTGATTAAGTTGAGCGTCTTGGCTATGGATAAGGTATAGGAGAAGCAAGTCATGAGAAATCCTCTCCTTGTGGAATTAGTGAATATTTTGAACAGTTTGTTTCCTAAAGATAAGAAAGGGCAAAATGTACATTCAGTTGATGATGTGAGTACAGTTCTCTCACAGTTCAAAAGCAATTTTTCTAGCTAAGAAGAATCTACATCCAAAGTGGCAGAAGAGAAGTACTTAAAGAAGAGACTCAGTGACCTAATGAGAAAATTTGCACTAGAATTGAATTCTCTTAAGTCTAGTTAGGCATCATTGAAAGAATTTACTGATGAAGGAAGAAGGATCATTGCAGCATGCATGGATCAAGACAAGCTCATCGATGCTCACTTCAAGAAGATAAAAGAAGTAGAAGATTTGATTGACTAGGTGAAAAATTTAGTGATAGACACATCCACTGATGTGAACATGTGTAACAATGTCTACCAAGGACAGATAGACAAGATTGAGAAGGAAGAAAAAGAAATAACAAGTATAAGGTCTAAACAGACTTAGTTGAGGAATGGTCTTTCACCCTCTTTAGACATCGTCAATCAGAATTTAAATTAGATTGATGCCACCATGGTAACTTATGATCATGGTCCCATTAGTGACTTGGAGAAGATGGAGAAGCTTCAATATGAATTATGCACCCATCTCTAGATAGTTAACTCTCTGATAACTTTTTGGAAGAAGGAGATCCAGAACCTCAGGATTGCATATCCAGATGTTTTTCCTCAGTAAGTGTACATACATTTTTTTGATACACCTTTGTCATTAATGTCAAAGGGGTAGTTGTGTATAGAATATGGAGTACATATATGTATAGGGAGATATAATATTATGTATAAAGATGTATAGAAGACAAAAAAATTTTGTATTAAGGGACAGTTAGCAACTTGGCCATATTCCTTTGTTGCCATCAATGACAAAGGGGGAGGTTGTTGGAAAGTTGTCTATACTGAAGTATATGACTAGATATAGTATTTTCATTATTGCAACAAAGTCATATAGTAGTTTGGAGTCAGCGCACTTAGTGTAAAGATTAGAATTTAGTTAAGTGTTGAAGACTAGATAGTATACAGAGTTCTAACAGCTCAGAGCATCAACGCACATGTGTACGAATGAATTAAGTTATGCGCCTTGGAATTTAAGTGTGTTAGAATTTACTTATGCTTAGTTTGTGAGCACATAAGTAGATATGCAAAGATGTGAAAGTTACAGTCAGTTGAAGTTGCACAGCCAGTGTGTGCCAGCATAGAACAGAGCATGGAGCTGACAGTTAGCATTTTGGTTTGCAATTATAATGTAATATTTTAAAGGCTATGCACCCATTGTATTTAGGTTTCCAACTTATGTACATGTATAATTGTAAGCACGCTTAAGCCAATTCATTTGGAAGCATTGTTTGTAATTAGTTATAGGGCTGACCTAATTGTTTTGTTTGTATATGTGCATAAATAGAAGGTGCGCCCATTGCATTCGTATGGAAGTTGTAATAGAGTTGTGATAAGAAGAGAAGAGGTATAAAAAGTCAGCATAAGATGTATTAGAGCTTTTTTAGAGGTCAATGCACCAGCACACCAAAGGAACTGATCTGACAAGCAGTGTCACAATGAACAGTTCACCTGCAAATATAGTGTGTATCTAAAATTAGAAGGTTGTAGCCTTCACTATTTGAGCAGTGAGCTCTAGGACAGTGAGTCCACTCCCCTAACATGGATCATTGTAAAAGACTCCTAACATGGTCTGACCCTTAATACTAAAAGAATTATAAAGCTACTCCTAATAGGGTAAACGGACTTCTAGCAAGGATCACAAAACACTAGTGTAGATTATTAGTGGGTATCAAGTCCCACCAAGGGCTTTACCTCTTTGGGTTTCCCTGTAACCATATTGGTGTCATGTGTTGATTTCATGTTTCATGTTTATGTGAATGTTTAATTCAGTTCTTAAGAATTTATGTTTAGCATAAAGATTAAAGTAAAAAGTAAAAATACAGTGAAAAACCAGACTAAGAGTTTTAGAGATGAAATCCATTGATATTGCCACTATTGAGTTAGGGATGCAAAATTTCAATTTAAGAGATTTGTAATTATTCACAAACAATTCAATATATTATTGATTATAAAAATTATGACATAATTTCATGATCCAAATATTATCATCAATTCTCAATCTTTCAGAAATCTATTATCATTTAGTGTTATTATTTAAAGAAAAATTAAAATATATGAAAAATGGATATTACATATTCATCCAAGTATTTTATGGAAGCTGGAAATTTCATAGAGGAAAAGAGACTTGTAAAATTGTTCACATTGATCCTTAAAGTTCAATTCTTAAGAAGTGTCTCCTTAAATCTTGAAATTGCTATTTTAGTCTTTCTAACTATCATAGCTAAGTGGATTTTGGATGATGGGCTAGTAGAGTGGTTAGAAGAGTGCACCAATAATTTGAGTCATCATGCCTCTCTTCCATGCCTCAAATTTTATGTGGGCCTTAATTTCATGATCCAAGGTTGATGCAGAAGCATCTTGGGTTCCTGGTGATCTAACATCTTCTTGGAGGAATTTCCTTGTGGTCTGATGAAGTTCCTTATTTTGGCATAGTTTTAAGAGATTCTATGTGTAGTAAATTTGTGGAGATCTTTGGTGTGTACAATGAAAAGGTTTGTTTCCTTTTTGTTTGGGGAGGCTATGTCTATGATCGCACCTCTTCAGGTGGAGTGGATTGTGACATTTTGCATGTTCTTGGAAAAATTGTCAGCGCTCCCCTCAAGATTTGTGACATGGCTTAACCGCCTCTTGCATCTTCTATAAGTCTAATGGTTGCATCGAGCATTAATAGGTAGATATTTTGGTGCAATGAAAACCACTACTTGTAACAAATGGTATCAGAGCTTGGTCACAGGTTCGAATCACCTTGAGTAATGCTAAGGGGGAGATTGTTGGAAAAATGGTCAGCACTCCCCTCAAGATTCATGACATGGCTTAACTGACTCTTGTGTCTTCTATAAGTCTATAGGTTGTATTAGACATTAACATGTCGATCTTTTGGTGCAATGACAACCACTACTTGTAACAGTTCTTTACCAAATAGTCATGTTCTTCATGTCACTAGCTCAGTTGTCTTCACTAGTTAATTGTTGAGGATTGTGGTGGAGGTTTTGGAATGATGAAGCTAAATGGCATGGGTCTTGAGGTGGACCTATGTGTTGCCAACTTGGTGGTAGGATCACTTTTGGTGAATTAGTTAATTATTGTAATTGATTTGGGATCTAGGCCAGGCTAGTCTAATACATTTGTCTTGGGATATGTAATATCTTGAATGCCGACCTATGGTGGCTAGTAGGTATAAATTTTGGGCTTGCGATTGTAATAGAAAGTAGCATTGGGGGGATGCTAGATAGCAGAGAGCTAAGATAAGATAACTCTAGGGTTGGATAGATCAGAATGAGGATCTGAGGTTCATTTCATTGTATATGGCTGTAATTGGGAAGGGCTTATAGCTCAACATGTTTGAAGCCCATTTGATGTAATTTGATGTTACCTAAGAGTAAAAATATTATTGTTTCATTATATCTTTATTGTGTTTTCTATTTTTTCGCTATGTTGACTCTTCCTACATGATTGGACATCTCCTTTGGAGACTTCTTTATTCTTGCGGCATCAAGTAGTGTATCATTGGAAAATGGAAGTACTTCCATTTAGGACTGGTTTAGCCCTCCGAGTAAGTGGTTTGGGGTCATGTGAAATGCCTTGAATGGGTCTTTGACTTGGATCTGATGTTTTCCCCTCTTTTACCCAATTTTCCACTTCTTTTCTGCATAATTCTAGCATCCTAACTTGAAGCCTAAGATTCTTGACCTCAGGGTCAAGGTCAACCTTTTAGGTCCAGGTCGACCTCAATCTTGACCCAGGGTCCAAATTTCAAAATCTCAAAGTTTTCAGATGTCGGGTTTCGGATAGATTTCTTTTCCCTCTTTGGGGCCATTATTTCTTGAGTTTAGTGTCAAATTCTCAAATTAATATTTGAGGTGGAACTTTCTCAAGATCTGTGTAGGATTTCTAATTTATTATTTGAGATTAGCCTTTCTCAATTTTTGTGCATAATGCTCAAATTAACTTTGGGGTTGGCCTTACCTTGAATTTTGTGACAAGGCTCTTAAATAATTATTTTTTATTTCTATCTTAAGGGTGGACCCCTTCTACAATTTTGTTTCAAGGCCTTAATTTAATTTCCTCTCCATGTGCATCTCTCTAGAGTTTTATGCCCTAGACCCTTAATTATTGTTTTCTATGTGGCCTCTCTAGAATTTTGTGCCCTAGATCACTATAAAAAGAGGCCTTTTCCTCTCATTTTCAATCCATCTTCCATCTACACATTCAATCACAACACAAGATCAAGAAATCAAGAAGCAAGAAAGAAGGAGAAATAAAGCATTCAATCATTCATCCCTCTTCAAGCATTCAAGAATTCAAGATCCAATTCATCAAGGAGATCCATTGGTAGCCATTGAAGGATTCAATCTCTATGGAGCCCTCTTGTTGAAGATTTCTCCATCCATATCCATTCAAGCCTCTTCCTATTCCAAGATCCATTCAAGATTGGTGTTGAAGATCAATTGATTTGATACAACCTACATACAATTCTACATTTATTTGGAGAATCCATACTTGTGGATTCAAGGATTCAAATCCTCCATAAGGGTTTTTAACATAAGCAAGGTGAATTGTTTGATTTACTTTGTTTACTACAGAAATTTCAATTCAATTTCAAGGTTAATTCCTAAATTTGGGTTTAACTAAGGCAAACCCTTCCCCCCCCCCGAAAAAAAAAACAAAAAAAACCATTTTTATTCCAGGTATAGGTACAGGACAGTGATTACAATGTAGATCTAGATACCCTTTTTGGCAAACTTTTGGGATCCGTGAATAGAATTTTTGTCAGAGCAGTGTAGGTCAAGGTCGACATAAAGCGGTAAGATCTTACCATCGTATTTGGGTCAAGGTCGACCTGGCTTAGAAAAGAAAAATATTTCTGGGTTTTGTACATCTCACAGTTTCGGTTCGAGGATGTGATAACCAATAGTTTCTGAGATCGTCTGATAAGGTTTTCAGAAGATTCTTTTTTGGAGGTAAGTACCTTTTATTTCTTCATTTCAATATTAGTCTTCTAGATTTATATTCCATATCATTACAATTTCATGTGTGTGTTAAATATTGGTTTAGGGTCTCTTTAATGTGCAAACCCCTATTGTTATAAACCCCATCCATATTTTACATATTACAAGTAGTATTAGAGCTAGTTTGATCTTGTAGTGGTGTAAATATTCATGTATGGACTTACAAAGCTTTTGGGGCACTATTTGTGACTTGGAAGAGAATAGATATGACTTGCATCATCGTAGGGCTTGCACAAGGTGGTCAAAAGTGATTTTCTTCTTGAAGGTTGAGTTGTTGTGATGATATGAGTGAATTGTGGATCTTAAAGTGATGGATGTTGTTTCCAAGGTCGTAAAATCTTGAATTGGTTTTTCAATGGATGGTAGATTGTGGATCTAGCCCACAACTATAGAGTATTTGTGTGAGGATGTATCAAAAAGAGGATGTTACTAGTTATGAACCTAGGAAGGAGGTGAGACCCTTGAGAAATCCTGTTATTTATGAACAGATCATTGAATTGAGGCAATTTATGAAGATGTTTAGTAGATCACCAACAGTAAGGCATCTAGAATCTTGCAATTAAATCACTGATCTAAGACAGTTGCACCTTGGAAGAGAAGGAAACAAGTTGATGAGCAAGGTTGACCAGTTGGTTGATGATAGGGTCTTTGGCCAACTTGAGAAGAAGCTTTACGAGATTAGGAGGTTGAATTGTAGTTGGCATTTATTGATTCAAAAGATGATTGTTTGGCATGTGAAAAAGGTTAATTCAAAAAAGAAAAAGACAAGTTAACGTTGTTGTTGAAGATGTAAAGCTTGAAGAGATAAATACTAACCTTTCTAAGGTTGAGGTGGTAGATCGAGGTTTTCATGATCAGATGGTTGGGTCTAATGTAAAAATTAAAAAGCATGTTGTTGTTGGTATTGAGATTGGAAATGATGTGGAGGAGTTACCTTTCTCGAAAGGGGAATGTTGAGGATTTTGGTATTGATGAACTTGTTTATAGGGTTTTCATTGGAGATGATAATCCTATTGTGGATGAGGAGTTACATAGTGGGTTGTTCCAGTTGGATGTTATTAATTGTTTTTCATAATTGCAGATGGTGGTTAAGGATATAGAGGTGGCTGATGAAGATGGTGGACATCTTGAATTCCTTCTTGTTGATAAGATGATGAATTGAATGATTTTTTTATGAGGGAGAATGTAGATCTGATGCATTATGTTGATGATGTTGATCTTTTTTTTTTGTTAGTAGGTGTGTTGACTAGTTGGTTGTAGTGTAGAGTATTCATAGGTTTGATTAGAGGGAGTAGAGGTTTCTTGTGTGCAAGTTTATATTTTTTCCTCTAAGGATTGGGAAACCGTTGGTCAAGATGAGGTTGTGTTTAGATTTTCTTGTGGCATCAAAGTTTGAGGACCATGCTTTTCTATGTACCTCAGGTGTCTAATGGAGAAGTATCTTGGATTCCTAGTGATCTTACATCTTCTTGGAGGAATTTCCTTGTGGTTTGATGAAGTTCCTTGTTTTGGGACAGTTTTCAAAGATTTTATGTGTGGTTGATTTGTGGATAGCTTTAGCATGTGTGATGAAATTTTTTTTTTTCCTTGTTGTTCAGGGACGCTATGTCTATGATCACACCTCTTTAGGTGGTGTGGATTAAGAGATTTGGCATGTTTTTTGCTAACTAGTAAAATTCTTCATGTCACCGGTTGAGGTGTGTTTACTGGTTGATTATTGAAGATTGTAGTGGAGGTTTCTGATCGATAGAGCTGAATGGCATGGATCTTGAGGTGGAATTATCTGTGGTTGACTTTGTGGTTGGATTCTGCCTAGTGAATTAATTAATCTTTGTAATTTATTTGGGATCTAGGCCAACCTTGTCTAATATGTTTGTGTTGGGATATGTAATATCTTGAATGCAGACCTATGGTGGCTAGTAGGTATAAATTTAAGTTTTGTGATTGTAATATCATGTAGCACTAGGAGGGGTTGTTGGATATAAGAGAGCTGAGAGAGGATAGCTCTGGGGTTGGACAGATTAGAATGAGGATTTGAGGTTCATTTCATTGTATATGGATGTAACCAGGAAGGCCTTACAACTGAACATGTTTGAAGCCCATTTGATGTAATTTGGTGTTACCTAATAATAACTTAGTTGTTTTTGTTTGGTTATATCTTTGTTTTTTTTTCTATTTTTCTATTGTGTTGACACTTGCTACAAGATTGGACATCTCCTTTGGAGACTTCTCTGTGCTTGTGGCATCAAAGGTAGAGTTTTGTTAGATAAAGCAGGAGAGGACTTTAACTCTCAAAAAGCTTCCATTGTCTTCTACTTATATCCTTGTATTTTCCTTGGTGTGCATGATAAGTGTGTCATCATATAGGTTTCATGATACACCTCATGCATGTTGTGTTGTTATGTAGCTATTCTTTACTGCTCAGCCCACAAAAAAATATTTTTATGTATTTTGTAGAACAATGTAATATTGTAAAAGTTAGGAAATTACATAAGAACCTTAACCAATTTTTAATGTAGCATCCTCAAATATTAAAACTTAATAGAGCTAACACATTTTTAAGCCGACTTATCAAATCTTTCAATTTTCATAAGCTCTTATAATTCTATATGTAAGATAAATTTCGCAACACCTAAATATTTTATATCAAACTATAAGGAAAGTGAAGATTTAAGATCTCAAAGTATATCCAAATATATCAATGGCATATTAAATTTTCAATGCCAAAAAATTGAGCATCATTCTATTGAAAACATAGTCAATGATTAAATTTACTTTTGGCAAATATAAGATTCAAAATAGAGGCATGAACATTTTGAATTCATTTCCTCAATTATTATTTTTGAACTTACATTGATTTCTTTAATTAAAAATCCAAATCCTCCTTTAGTTTTCTTAAATGTTCTAGTTGTGAAATATAGATTTTTTCTTAAATTTTATCATGTAAGGAAACTATGTTCTTATTAAGTCAATTGAAAAAAGAGCTCAACTTGTACATCAAGCAAGAAGACATAAGAAAACTACATTAACAAAAATATTTACCACTCAAATATCAGAAAGTACATTCCTTTGATTCAAATACCCCATCCATGGTTCTAATAACATCATTATTAGCATGTTAAAAAAAAGAGAGCGGGTTTTAGTTGTCTATTCTTGTAGCTTGTTAACATAACATTTCCTAGTTTGTTTAGACTAAAAACCCATTTCAATTTTCACATTTTTCATATTTGTTTTGCTTGATTTGATTTGCAATTTGTATTTATATAAATTGGGTTTCATTTAAAATTTATGGTTTAAAAGGTTTAATTAAATATAATATTTATTACTGCAATTGAATTTATTTCTAATGTTGTTTTAATTTACTCATATTTAATTTTAAAATATTATTAGATATGAAAGTAAAGTAAACAGCTTTTGGGGGAGTCTAACATATATTATTGCATTTCACACTCAAATACAATACTCTTTTATCAAAATTGTAGTGAAGTGATAGTTTCATTTTCTTTTTTCATTGATATATTTTTATTATAGACCTTTGAGTTTTAAACAAATATTTTACCGTTAAAAAATATTAATAAAAATATGATTAAAATGTTTAAAATAAATAGATTTTCAATATCGTTATTGTATCAAAACTGTTAAGAAACTAAAATAGAATAAAATATATTTTTGAATTTAATATACACTAAGATCCAAGAGACAAAAGTTAAGTAAAGATTGAATTATTTTTTTATTTGATAAATTTAATATATAAATCTATCAAAATCATTATAAAGTATAATTCATTTTTTTATTAAGATTTATTCTTAGATTTATAAGATGAAACATATTTTCCCAGGATATAAAATAATATTTCAAAAATGACAAAATATTTTCCATCCATATAATATTTGTTTGGTCAATAGTGTTGTCATTTTATTCTTAAGTAACATACCACCTCCTCTATACTAGGTTAAGTTCTAAGATATTTATTAACTCAAGCTTGACGTGATGTCCACTGGTGTTTGCAGGACAGCATTGTGAGTATGATGGCATGGCAGAACCGATGAATAACCCAAGGTTGGATCTGAGATGGAAGACGAAGGTGGGGAGAAAGCGTTGGATTATAATCTAATCAGATCTGATACTGGTATATAAATAAGAACGTGCTGATCGTGACAGAAGTCCATATCCATAAAGAATTCGCTCCCAGTACGAATCTAGATTTTCCGGAATGACATGTATTTGTTGTGATTTTCAAGTAAAAGTTGTATATTTTTTTTAAATTTTAATTATAGTTTATTTTGATAATGAATCTTAAAGTGTGATTTGAAAAGTTGATAGGTAAAAAAGGTAGATAAATTATTAAGAAAATGTCGATGATAAAATTGTTTTCATACTAGAATTCAAAAACTATCAAGCTTAAATGTATTATACAGTTTAAATTCAATTAGTAAGATACTATTGGTTTCACCTACTTTCTTTTTAATATATTTCTTTGGGAGAGAAAATTAATGAAATATAATTGTATCCCAATTTTGTTGGGCTCTTAGTCTGAATAGTGGTATGTTTCAATTTTCTTTTGTAGTAATTTATTTCTGATGATGAGTCAAAAATGTTTGATAATAAAATTATTTACTTATTTTATTACCATATATTTTATTCTTGTAGCTTGTCAACATTACATCTCATAGTTTGTTTAGACTACAAACTCAATCAATATTTGAACACACTTATTAGTTTATCTCATTTTATATTAGTTGTATTTAAATTGATTACAATTTGTATTTTAGTGAATTGAATTTCATTTAAAAGTTATGGTTTAAAAGGTTCAATTTAATCTAATGTAGTTTTAATTTACTCATTTTATTTTTTAAAAAATTATTAGAAACTAAAATGAAATAAAACAACTTTTTAAAGTCTAACATGCTTTCAGATCTTATATACTTCTATTTCATATGCATTTCACACTTAAATACAATCATCTTTTACCAAAATTATAATGGAGTGATAGTTTTCATTTATAGATTTTTATTATACACCTTTGAATTTTAAATAAATATTTTATGGTAAAAATTTAATAATGAAAATATGATTAAAATGTTGAAAAATAAATGAGTAGATTTTTAAAGTATAGTCATTGTATCAAAATTGTCTCGAAAGAAAAATAGAATAAAGTTTATTTTTGAGTCTAATATACTTTAGAATCTTTTATTCTCTTTTATCTATTACATTTCATGTATAAATCCATCAAATAAGTTAAAAAAATATAATTCAATTTCCTTTTCTATTGAAATTATTCTTAAACTTATAAATATTTATTTTATATTTTTAAAATAACAAAATGTTGTCCATCCATGTAATTTTTTGGGGTCAATAATACTATCATTTTCCTATTATGTCAAGCATGCCACCTTCTATCTACTAGGGATATGTAATAAGATATTTATTAACTCAAGCCTGAAACGATGATTAACCCAAGGTTGTATAAAAGATTAAGTCGGTGGGGAGATCGGATTAAAACCTAATAAGATCTGATACTGTTCTGTAAATCAGAAGGTGCTGATCATGACAGAGTCCATATCCATAGAGAAATCGCTTCAAGTACGAAACCATATTTTCAAAGAATGATAGGAATTTGTTATAATTTTGAAGTAAAAGTTGTATCTTTCAATTTTCTTTCCTAATCAGAGTTTATTTTGATTATGAATCATCCAATATGATTTGAAATGTCGTATGAATAAGACTCAAAACTATTAAGTTTTAAAATATTATATTGTTTAAACTCAATTAATGAGATGTGACTCTTTCCATCAACTTTCTTTTTAGTATATATTGTTTGGACGAAAAACTCAATGAAGTAAACCTATATAAAAAATTTGTTGGTCTTGCCACATGCATAATGCCTAATGGTATGTTTCAATTTTCTTTTCTAATCAGTTTATTTCTGATAATGTATCATATAATATGACTCAAAAATATTTCATCATAAAATTATTTACATGATTAAATGCAGAAACTATCATACTACCCCTTACACCATTCAAATCACTTCATGAGATGTGATTCTTTCCAATACGGAAATCTAAATTTTTATAGAATAATATAAAGACTTCCTCATCACCGAAAAGTTAAAATTCATGGATGTTAGACTATCCAAGAAATCTTCCCGACCTTCAAATCATATCAATGGACGACGGCAAATGTCTCTTCTGTGACTTGATTAATTGGAAAAACAAAATATCTCTTATCCGATGAAATCATGAAATTAGGTTTAATTTATGACGGTTTCGTCGTATAATAGGAAGGACTTGACCTAAAAAGTAGAATATCGAAGAACTTGACCTAAAAAGTGGAACGTGGCGAAGATCTGTGAAGCTTAATTCTAATCAGCAATGAGTATTCTGCAAAATGTTAATTCAAACAGACAAAACAATGTTAATTATATATGTGAGAAACGCTTGTAGCAGCTACTTCAAAATCACGCGTGCTTCTGCACTTTGACTGAATAGCCACGTTTCATCGTAGAATCACAGATGAATCTGAGGTTTCTTACAACGGAATGGATAAGGTTAGCACCCGTATACATCTTATAAAAATTAATTTTTAAATTTGATTCTTATAATCCATTTTTACAATGCTGTAAAAATACAATTCATACTTTCTTTTCATCAAATTCACTATTCAAATTGATAACAAATAAAGGATGCACATCAAATCATAATCATTTTCAAATTCAAGTCATTGAAATCGAAGAAGCTCTTGCTTCTCAATATGAGATTAAATCTTTAATTAAAATATTTTTCCAAAAAATTTGGGAAGAGTTTTATATAAATATTTGTGTGGCTTTGTTTAATATGAAACAATTTTTAATTTATCTTTTAGTGAAGGAATCAATACATGGCGGGATATGTGAAGAAAGGTTCTAACACACACTCCATTAACTTTTGTCATATGAACATCTCTATCATGTTACGATTACCATAGGGATTATCGTTATTTTGATCAATCGGTTTTTCTTTTTGGGTAATTGAAAGGTGGTTTCTAGATTGTCTAAGCCGACAATGTTTGTGTGGAGAAATGTCCTAATCATGACCTTTAGGTTTGTATTTGTGTAGGTCCATTTCAGCCCTCGCATTAGTCATTTCCCTCTTATGATGCTCAAAGTTCTTTCCAGCGAACATTTTTCAATTTTGTCTTTGCATTCACTGAATGTGGCTTTTTCCATTTGTCATTTTTAGTGTGATTTGTCTAGAAACTAGCATGTTATGTAAATATCCACACGTCACACATTCATGGACCGACATCCCAGCATTCAAATGTTGGTCCCATGCATTCTTTCCATTCGAGTGGAATGGCTCAAAATCTACTAAAATTGTTAAGAAACCTCCTTTTCCTACCCATTCTATCTTTTAAATCCATTAATTCACCTTTGTTCATTCTCTCTAGCTTCTTTCTTTCTTCTCGTACACAAAATATCAAATATGGTCTTGGCTTTCATATCCCTCTTTCTCTCTCACTTGATACAATAATGTTTTACAATAATTTAGTGATATATTTCTATCTCTCTTGCATCTTTGAGCATCTTGGGATTGATCACATCCCTTATCTATCATTTATTTCATATAATAGGGATTTTCCTCCACTATGAGAGTTTGTTTCTATTTGCATATCTAATGTAATAGGAATAAGTTAGAACATATTGTGGAGTCAAAAATTGTATACCCCCATTTGCAGTTTAGGCCACACTTTCGTAACCATTGTAGTGTCCATTTCCCTAGTATTCATGTAGGTCCATTTCAGCCCTTGCATCAGTCCTTTCCCTCCTAGGATGCTCAAAGTTCTTTTCAACAACCATTTTTTAGTGTTACCTTTGCATTTACTGTATGTGGCTTTTTCCATCTGTCATTTTTTGTGTGATTTGTCTATGCACTATCATGTTGTGTAAAGACCATGTATCACCCATTCGTCTACCAACATCCCAACATTCAAATGTTGGTCCCATGCATGCTTTCCAATTCTCTCCCAAATTTATAGATGGAATGGCTCAAAATCTTTTAAAATGGTCAAGAAACCTCCTTTTGCTACCCATTCTCTCTTTAAAATTAATTCTTTCACCTCCATTCATTCTCTCTAGCTTCTTTCTTACTTCTTGCACACAAAATATCAAATATTGTCTTGGCTTTCATAGCTATCTTTATCTCTCACTTGCATAGGGTTAACCAGATGGAAGATAAGATGAAGAGCCTTGAGGAAACCCTCAAAGGTATTGCAGAGCAGAACTTCAACATCTTGAAGGCCTAAAACAAGCACATCAAATTCCTCATAGACAAAATGGAAGAAAAGTTGGATGGTAAGGAAGTGCAGATAATTAAAGAGGAAAAAAAGGAGAAGCCCAATGAAGGTCCAGGTAAGAGAACAAGGGCCAAGTCCAATAAGAATAAGGACGAAGAAGACTCCAAGGACATCCAGAAGATCAAGGAGGCGATAGAGAAGATGGAGCTTCTCGAAACAAATGTTGTCGTGATGCTCAGGAACCTCCCCTGACCTTTCCTCCTGGTGCTTTTTTCTTGTCTCTGTTTTGCCCTATTTTGACTGTTCAGTCTCTGTGGTAGATTTTCTCTCGGCCTACCTGTGGCCTATTTCTTCTTTTGTTTATGCTTTCTTAAGACTTGATCCTTTTAATGCTTTATTTTAAGATGTTGTGGGTTTCAGGAACCCTGTAAAACCTATTTTACGTAATCAAAAATAATATTTTACACCAATTTAGTAATATATTTCTATCTCTCTTGCATCTTTGAGCATGTTGGGATTTATCACATCCCTATCTATCAATTATTTCATGCAATAGGGTTTTTTTCTCCACTAGTGGAGTTTGTTTATATTTGCATATCTCATGTAATAGGAGATCTCCTCCATCAAGTAAGGGTTTTTTTTATTATGTCATCATTTATTATCTTTTGAATGTATCTATCTATATGATTATTATGGAGGTAGAGACACAAAAATAGAGACTTGACTAAGACAAGTCTTTGAATAGCCCCAAACATTTTTCCTCTCTTGTGTGTGTAGATTGATAGAGATAGAAGATGAGCATTCAATGTTTTATTCTGATCAAAGGCAATGTATATAAACATAGAGAGAATGGAGCAATTACGAAGAATGGAGTAGTTATGCAGTTACAAACTGTTCCCAAATAGACTGAGCAATGTATTCACCAACATAACAAAACATGTTGATGACATCATTCGAATACATATTCAGAGAAAAATTTCTTCTAAAGAGTATAATTCCCGGCCATATACTCTGAACCTCGCTTGATAGGAATCCATATTGAGCGTAATATAAAATCTCATACTTGTCTCTAAAATGAGTCTTCACAAGACATGCATTCTTCAAAAAAATTAGAATTAGAAAGAAAAATAAAATATGCCAAAAATGCTTCTCATGAAGAATGCCATCTCAAACCGATGTCGCTGACCTCCAAATTGACATAATTAGATATCCAAGTTATGGTAAAAAAGAGGCTTTGGTTCACCAAGAAAAATGTTCTTGTTACTATTCAAACATGACTCAGGACAATCTAGATTTTGTATCCCAACTGGAGAAGTTACAGCGCTCTTTACCATCTCACTAAAATGCTTTTGTGTTGCATCCTTATTATTGCTATATGAACATCCTTCTATCACCTCATATTGTTTTTGACCAAGCTGATTTGATCTATTAAACACTAGAGGAAACACGGAAACTTTGTAAGCATAAATTGGAGCCATTCCCAATGTTCCAACTATCTTGTTCATGGTCACATTAAAGACTACCATCAAATCACCATTTTGTCGCTGCGTAGGATTAAGGAGCACAATTAAAATTAACTGCTTATACCTTGAATTGAAATGAGATACGAGTTCTTTCACACACCGTATGATCTCCCATGTCATATTAGGATTGTTATCCATAGAATCCAAATGATTTAATTTAAGGGTAATGAAAAAATGGTGAAGCCTTGGACTAAGTCTCTTCAGACTCAAAGCCACTGCTGCTCTATGCACAACATGTGCAAGCCTAAACATCTTATTCATTATGGAATTATATGTTCTTGGCCTTTCAAATGACATATTTTTCATTCTAGAACAAGTTCAATAAAAAATGTGGTTTGGAATTTACCTTCCTACTGCAGCTTCCTCTAAGAGCTTCAATCACAACATTCAATAAAATAGTGTCCATGATTCCATGTTATCACAAAAAAGGGCTCTTTCAAGAAAAACTTGCGGCAGTCTCTTTGTGTTGACTCCAAGTTTGTCATCGCAAATGAATCACGTAGCTTCCTTTATTGGTTTTCCATCCCGTCCCATTGCTTATCATGAACAAAATGACTCTTTTTGCAAAAGCGAGCTTCATGGGCAGCTTCTTTTGCACGAGCCAGAATAGCCAAGAAATGCTATAAATTAGCGATTGTTTCACTTCTTCTGTTGCAAAGGCATCTTAGAAAACCGCACATTAACAACAATAATGTTAACAGTTGTTGAGATTCGTCTTCAATAGCGTGCTCAGATAGCTTCATATTTCATCTACCACGACAACGCAAAATGAAAACATATAAAGCGAACCAAATAAGAACAACTAATCACATCACCTTTCACTTGTAGTTTAGTTAGATGTTGCATGATACAGATGGTCTACATATGTTAAATAAAGTGCGTGTTTAAGAAATGAACATTAGCAAATACAATAGGGACCCCATTTGACAAAACCACTCTCTACTATCAAACTCGGTGAGAACCCTGACTCAAGTTTATTTTCTCCTTTATATCATTTGTCTTTGGTCTCATCTCTACTACTTAAGTGGGATGGCAAATGTGAAGAAACATGGGAGCATGGCGTGAGAGGAGAGAAGAGATTAACTTTTACTCCATATACTTTATCAAATCTATGATGACATTGGTAGTGCCAGAGACCTCAAACTAATATGACACTTTCATCTTATGACTACAAATTCAAATGATTTTTCACGGCAAGCGCACATTATCAACAAAAAGATTCCAAACATCCTTCGTAGCTTATCTAATACCAAAAACAAAGTATATATACATAGAGAGAATGGAGCAGTTATGGAGAATGGAGTAGTTATGTAGTTACAAACTATTCCCAAACAGACCAAATAATGTATTATGCCAGCATAGGTTTCTTAGAAGTATTCAACTACATGGAGGCTTGGTTGTATGTTTTAATCTTATTTATTTGGTGTTATCTTTTTTTGTTTATTGATAAAGGCCAAAGCTAGAATACTATATTTATATGTAAATTTTGAATAACATTCAAGAATTTGTAAGTTCTACCACATTGCAGAATGAGCTTGTCAAATGGTGCACCAGATTTGGAGCAAGAGAGCTCGACACCAATATAAAAAATTAAGCAAACTAAGCTAATCTAGTCAGAGACATATGGTGCACCAAATATAGAGCAACAGAGCTCCGCACCAATACCCAAATTATACAAAAAAACTATTCTGAACCAGTCATATGCAAAACCAGAGGGGTAATTAAACTAGTACCATACTAAGCTATTGAAATGAAAAGAAAATAGGAACCTAGGAGCACATAAACACCATAGCTAGTTTGATGGAGAAGTAGTGTCCCGCTCTGTACTATCCAAAGCATTTTCCTCCTCCTCCTGAGAGGCAAAGGATATTCTTTGGTCCATGTTTTCTGCAACGTCCTCTTCATCATCATTGTTTACATCGTCCTCAATGTCCTCCTTGCCTTCTGCAACCTCCTCCCCATCATCAGAATCTGCTTCATCATCGCCCCCTGAGGCATCTCCGGAGTCCTCCCCTTCTTCTTCTTCTTCTTCTTCTTTTGCATCTGAAGAATCAGGGGTGCTCAAGCCATCCATTCTTTCCTCATATCTATATTTATAGACCCATCCCACCTCATCATCTAAATTGTCTCCATAAGGAGAGTCCAGCCCATCCTCAATTCCTAAAAGTTTTGAGAGGAAACTCGGACCTTTTTTCATGTCTACCAGTCACAACTGCTGGCATTCCCATTCCCACCCCCATAGCACGAAGAACTATCTTGGTGGGCCACCATAAAAATTTCGTCGAGGAGAGTTGCCAAGCCCAGGAAAGGACGAACCTGCCGACATGATGATAGGAAGATCCCATAGAAAGGAAGTGGTCAAATTATCAAAAATACCAACTATGTTATTATGAAGATCTCCAAGAAAATTGCCATCAAATAACTGGAGACATATTTCCTCTGCATGGTTCTTGTGTGCTCCTGCAACTAGTAGACTAGCTAAAAATCCTGAGCAAATATCAGAGTTGACTCTATACCTATGGTTTGTGAGTAGGAAATTTGCCCCCAACACTTTCTTGATAGCATGTAGCCACTACCCTATGGTGTTAAATGCAAACTTCCATAAGCCTTTCATTGCCAATCGGGGTATCGAAGGTGATTTGTTCAACCCTGGCTGTCAGTTTAATAGGGGTATCCATGGTAAGGAGGATTAAAAACTTGAGAAGTAACAAAGGAAATGGCGTGAAAAGAAGCAGCTCTCGAGAAGAAAATGTCAAGCATAGAACAACACCCAAGGTGAAGAGAAATGCTGGCAAAGGTGATTGCATGAAGATCTTACATGCACAAGTGATCACTGATCACTTACCATACTGCCATCATTTCATGACAAAGCCAACTTGGTAGCCACCCCAATATAACTGCTATTTGTTCAAAAAGATCGCTAAAAATGGCTGAGGAAGAATGAACTGACAAAGTGCCAAAGAAAGTGTTTTGTGGTTTGGAGACCCGCATCAAGCTAGCTATTGTGTGGAAGAAAAGACCTACCGATCTCTGAAGAAAATAAGTACATTCTGATAGGCAAGGGATCCATTGGAGATTGGAATAGTACGCCACCTCTAGACCTTAAAAAATGTGCCTAGGTGAATGACTGCAGTGTAATAGAGATGACCACCAAAAAGAAGGGATTGAGGGGAATGATTAGACCCAAGACAAATTGTGAAGCCTTTCTGCAGATTTTGAAAACTACCTATGAAGAGACAGGAGACCGTTGCTAGGAAAGTATGATGAGCTTTCTATTATATTTCTCATTCTAGCTTTTGCAGGTTGACTAAAGAAGAGACTAGAGTTTTTTTCTAGATTTTGTGCCTCTTTTGTTTTGGTTTGTATATAACTATAACACATTGTGCACATGTCCACAAGCCATGCTAGTGTTGCTATTAGAGATGCTCAGGTTTGGGCCAAAAACTCTTTGTTGTTTGGCCTTCCTACCTTTGCAACCAAAATATTATTTTTCTTCATCTATAATAATAAGATGTTTGTACTAGTTTAGCTAGTTAGAAATATTTGAATGTGTGTTGTGAAACTTGCTTTTAAAGAAATATAGTTTCCTTTCTATTGGGTCAAATTTACTCCACTACATTTTGGTGAACATGACATGAACACTACTTCTGTATCATTTTCAAAATTATTCTTTATCATTCCTTTGAGCAGTCCTTACTGAAAAAGGACAACTCAAAGTTTTCTCCTAAAAAATAAAAAATTTTAGGATGAATTTTATATTCTTTTATCATTTGAAATTCCAGTTTTATTCACTATGCTAACAATATTCCTTTTCAAAAATGTGATGGTGATTTTGGTTTTTCTACATCCCTATATGCCTTTGATTCCTCTTGTGAAACTCGTTTTATTATAAAAGATATTTTTTTGGAAGAAGATGAGATCATTTATATTTTTCTTAATGTTATTCTACCGTCTCTTTATTCCAGTGCACTCTCCTTTAGAGGTGATGCATTATTGAATGATGATTTTTCCATCACATATAATCTCCTAGAGGTTGATATTGAGAAAGTTCCTTCGACTAATTCTTCTACAAATCTTAATGAGTCCTTGAATGTTTTTGAAGTCTTCACTGTCCCTTGCATGCCAAAGAGAGCGCCCATTTATGTGACAGTAGCTAGACCTTCTTCAAAGAGATTTCTTTCTATTTGCGGTATTCCTTTCAAAATGGTCTCAATGGATCTTTTTATGAGATAAATAAAGTCTAAGGCTCCTTACATAATGTCAGCCCATACTTACAACACTCATAGAAATAAGAAAAATATTAATAATCCAACTTATTTTACACCTTCTCAACCAAGTCTTACTCAAGCCCCTAAAGCTTTAGTCAAATAAAAAATTGACAACGATCTTATTAAGAAATTTTTTGTTACTCCCGTTAAGATACCACTTTGGGATTTGCTACAAACTACACTAGTTTACCAAGGTGTGCCTCAAGAAGCTCTCCAAAATATCCTTCTACCTTAGTCTACTAGTCTTGTGGATGCAAATGTGTTGACATATCTTGTTTGAGTAGATTCCCTAAATATCACATTCTATCTGCATGAACTCCCACCTCAAGAAGTAAGAAATGTAGTGGACCCGCCAATGATCATTGTGTATGTTAATGGTGTAGGCATTAGGTGGACTCTCATTGGTACTAGGTCATCCCTTAATGTTTGTAGTCTAGACCTATTACCCAAAATCAAGTTGGATATTGATGCAGGAGCATCCTGGGTGTAAGGGCAATCTTGCATCACCCAAAAATATTTATGTTTTTGTATTCAATAAGGGCTATCTTGTGCAGAGCTGCTATTTATGGAAACTTTCTATTTTTAGTAAGTTGGCCTTACGATCTTGGAATGTTCTGATTTTACATGTGGAGGTTCATCTTAGTCATATCAGCCTACCAGCAAAGTTTCATGGCTAGATCAAGTCTAGTTTTGAAGATATTGAAGATTTTCGGTATTGGCAGCAGGGTATAGAAACTTTGAACTTAGTTTTGAAGGCTTTAGAGGCCCCGGATGAGGTTGAAAAATTGGGTGATGGGTGCTTTGCATTGGTTAAGCCTGTAGAGCACTTCGTGGCATTTTTGAAATGGGGTTATAATAGTCAATCGGGTCAACTGGTGATAACTTATGGTCTCCGGAAGTCAGGCCACCTGGAATGGCAGAAAATAATTTTCCTTCAAAATTTTTGTTCAGGTTTCAAAAGTTATTTTGAGATGACTTTGATGTAATAAATTGAAAAATAAAATAATTCTAAGTTGGGTTGGCCCTTAGGGCTAAATTTCTGAAACCTTCTCAGGCGGTGGAAATTGCCTATATAAAGAAGGCCCGCAGTGTTGTCTAGGGCAGTTCTGGGTAGTAGATCTGGGTATTGATTCGAGGATTTTTTCCTACAGAATATTGTAAGGGAATGCCCATGTGGCTTTGCATATTGTAATTCTGAAAGTTTGTAATTCCACATTTGTGGAGATAATAAGAAGCCAATTTTTTTGTTCTTGCATATTATTGTTGTTGTATCTCTATTTCTATTATGTGTTTGTGGTACTAAGGGGAGCACCCTTCATCAGATATGAATTCCCTTACTGCATGATCCAAGAGGTTATTTATTTATGGGTTTGATAATATTGGTAAAACAACTCTAGGCATTGTTATTTTTCCTTTGAAATTTGGACCAATTTTTACTCAAACCTTGGTGTATGTCATGCAAGGCTATTTACTATATAACCTTCTCTTAGAACATTGGTTAATTTAGAATGGTTGTGTCGTATAATAGGAAGGACTTGACTTAAAAATTAGAATATGAAAGCATGAAAGGTTGGCAATTTAAAAACTTGACCTGAAAAGTGGAATATGGCGAATATCTATCAAGCTTAATTTTAATTAGGAATGAGTATTCTACACAATGTTAATTTAAACCAATTGAACAATGTTAATTTGATATGTTAGAAATGCTTGGAGCAACTACTTCAAAATCGCATGTGGTTTTGTAGTTTGATTGAATGTCACATTTTAAATAACCATGTTTCATTGACCAATGTGAGGTGATAATAGGCTCTTACATTGACATTCATACTTTATTTGCATCAAACTCCATATCTGGATTGATAACAAAGAACATCATGTGCACGTCAAATCATAATTTTTTTTGAATTCGGGCCCATTGAAATCTAAGTATATTTAGCCTCCTAAAATGACACTAATCTTTAATCAAAATGTTGTTCCAATAAAGTTTAAGGGATTTTTATAGAAATGTCTTTGGTGGCGTATTATAATATGTATGTTTTTTTTCTTTTATGGAGGAATTGATATATAGTGTGATTTGTGAGGCTCAATTCTAACATATATTATTGTAACATTTTTCATATGAACCATCCCTCCACTCATGTGAGGATAAATCTATAAAAATCAAATCTACATGACCATGACCATTGTTTTTTTTTTCATAAAAAACTATCTGGTTATAGCTAGAGACTACATCAATATAGTAAAAATAATTTAAAGAAAAATAAATACAATTCAGATAGGAGAGAACCAAAACAAAGAAGTAATAATACTAGGGAAATTATAAATCAAT